>JBAJHX010000041.1:16184488-16228782 GCA_037176925.1 Amniataba percoides
GCTGGGCCCCGTCTAGTTCAAGGTGACTCCCTATATGATATTTGTTTACTCGTTAGGTGTCTCGGCACGTTACCTCTCAGCTGGGCTGTCGGGTTCAATAAAGCGGATGACTGGGGGAGCGGACAGGGTTTCTGTGGCAAAGACGCCCCCCTGCAGCTGGATCCCAAAACCTGTGAGCGGATCCCCCCTCAGGATGACCTCGCTCGTTTCCACATGAAAAACCTGCCCCCCTGGGCCGACAGAACTGGACGCCAGAGATACTGAGAGACGGGGAGAGAGGGAGGGGACACATCAGAGAGAGATATCAGCGGAGACGTGGCAGATAAATGGAGCAAGAGAGGGATTGTGGGAGCCAAAAAAAAAATTGGAGAAGAGTAAAGGGAAGAGACATGCACCCACAGAGACGTCACGGGAATGGAAAGGGAATGAGTCACTTATCAGAGCGTACGTCAGTCATGATTGCGTCAGTGATCAGTCAAATCTGTTCACACACTGAGGGGGCAAAACAGGAGGGAAAGGTGTTTCAACAGCACTGCAAAACATCTGTAAAGGGTCAGTTCACCTAAATTAAGTGGTATCCAGCCTATCTGATGCTATATGTCCCTCTGCTCTGTTTGGTGGGGCGTGCAAAAGATGTCTTGATCTCAGAGGGATTCATTAATTTAAATAGTAAATGAGAGAATATTTTGTGTCATCCCTCGATTTGAGTCACAGACAGGAGCACTGAAGCTGTTCTGGAAGCTTGCGGTGTCCTGACTCCTTACTGAGACACTACTAAGACAAAACTTTCCCTTTCACTTGTCACCCATCTGTGCATATATACCAGCATGTCTGTGTGTTTGTATAAATGCACTGTAAATATCAGACTGGCAAAAAGTAATAAAAAAGGTGCTTGGGTGACAGAGATTATCTGCAAATACAAGACAATGCTGTGAACATCACAGGCAAATCCTTTTCACCTCCTTTATTAAGTTAGAGGCAGAAACCTTGTAGAAATGCACACACTCACCACTTTAAAAGGTACATGTAGCTCAAACTAATGCAGGCGAGGGCAGCAGTTCTGCAGTAAATTCTTTATGAAGGTTGTTAAATTATTTTTCTTTGCTGAAAGGGGTGGATTCAACTGTATGATCATTTGTGATACTGCAGTTTGTGGTGGTGTTGAATTGTTTTAAAGGCGTATTTAACCTTCCTTAATTGATATAAGTCGGGTGGACAAAATAATTCAGAGTTAAACCGACCCTTTAGTATGGGAAAAGGATGGTTTGTCATACGTGAGCTCTTGTGGTCCTTCTTGCGGTTCCTCCTCTTGCCTGTCGAGCTGCGGGGGCTGTTGGGGGCGATCGGAGGGATGGGGCAGGGCAGCGTGTTGCTCCCCTGGCTGCTGAAGCCTGAGGTGGCTGTGGAGGAAGGGGAGAAGCCACCACTCACCAGAGCTGAAAGGAGACATAGCACTACACGTATCAAAAGGCTGGCACAGTCGGAGCAAACCACATCAACCATGAAAGTTTATTCACGCCCACGTGAAGCAGCTCACGGGAACAAGAGAAAGAAACGTGGTAACACGGACTGGGGTAAACCTCTTGGAAAAGATTTAACAAACGTGCTGAAGAAAAGGCTCCTGCTATGGTGTCTCGCCAGCAGCAGTGCTGTCACAAGTGATAACTTACATTTGCAGTGGTCCTGCTGGTTGTGTGGGTGGCTGGGGCTGCTCCATGTCTTGCCGTGGCTGGCGTGAGGGGGATGGCAGTAGTTGCTGCTTTGGTCCCAGTGATGGTGGTTGCTCTTCTGCACTTTTACTGCAGCAGCACGGAGGCAAAACACACATCCATGAGGTAAACCAGATCCACCCCTCCGTTGTGCACTTTTCTAAATTCTACCCATGAAATCTCGCTTTCTCTCCCATGTCTAAATTCGTACCACACCACACAGTGCCTGGAGGATAAATTTGGAGCGCAGTAATTGATATTTAATGTTTTTGTCATGGTACACTAGATTAAATCCTGTGGTTTAATGTATTTTGATGAGCATCTGAGAATCAGTTAGACACACAGAGCTGAATTGGCTGAAAGGGAAGAATCTAAAAAAAAAAAAAATCCTTACTTTTACCAGCAAACCTCTGAAAAGCTAAGTGCAAGCTGGAGATCATTTTTATCATTTCATTTTCAAGAGAGCCCGAGGGCGCAAAAAGAATCTGAGTGAGTTGACCGCTGGGCATGGTGTTGTTGTATTCAGCAGGAAGTGATCCTGGCTGTTAGTTGGCATGTGGCTTGACCTTGATTGGGCACAGCTGAGAGCCTGATTGCTGATGATGCAGGTTGTCTGTTCCTGCATCTGGCTCGCAGACAGTTTGGTTGACACGTTGTCTCATTTAAATCCTGTGTGATTCATATTAATGTTTTATTTTTCTTTTCTCCCTGCTTTGAAGGAAAGGCGTCTCATCCCTCATGTCAAAGCCTGTGTAACACACACACACACACACTCAGTCAAACAGTATCTGTTAGGCATTCAAAGGAAAACACTGACCCCCCTGTATGACACACACCTCAATAATTAACTTTACTTTACAGATTCATGCAGCTGAATTTGTCACAGAGTGTTACATGTGACAGTAATCCTTGCTGCTTCATTTGCAGGGGTCTAATCTCTGACAACGTGCTCACATGGATGGAGGATTTGCTGGAAACATGGATGACTGCAGTAGCGCCCAGAGCATTTGCCATATTCAGGGAACCTGGTTAAATCCAACCGTATGTAATCAGAATACATGCAGGAGAACCTCCGGCCCCTTTTTACAAAACCATTTTCTATCGGACTCAATCAAAACCTGCACAGCTTTGGCTTCGGCAGCTTATGTTAAGCTCACCTAGGGGAAGCTCTCCAAGAAATGGTGTTTTCTATCTACACTACTGGAAAGAAACATTAACTCCTAATCTCTTAGTGGCCATATCAGGCTTATTAAATCCCCAGAGGAGATTAGACAAATTGCATCTTATAATCGTGCCTTATCCTGGAGGGGTGGGGGGGGCTGTGAAAATATTGTTTTATCATAACGTCATGGCGCCTTATTCAAGAAGCAAATCATCACTGAACAGTAATTTCAGTGGACAAGCCGCACACGCCTGTGATTTCATGGAGGAGTGACACTTGTGCTGCACTTTGAGATGAGACAGTTCAACAGTCAACAGGAGCCAATGCAGTTCAAGTACTTCACTGAGTAGTCACAAATATCAAACAAATATCTGAGTAAATATATATGTTTTAGATATATTTTAGAAGAAATAGTTCAGTAACCCCAAAGAAAACTAAAGTACAGCTTCATCCCCTTCGTCATGTTGTGTGATTCTTCCCATGCTCACGTGTTAAGGAGCCCTGCAGCTGCTGACCCAGAATAAGTGTGCAGAACATGGCATGAACATGATATCTGAGAGTGTGCGTTAGTGCATGTGCCAGTGGCTTGTTGGTATGCACAAGAGGCCGAATGTGTATCCAAAGGCAGGGGGACTGTGGCCGGCAGCGTGCACACACACACACACACACACACACACACACACACACACACACACACAGTCTGATTCACAGCACATGGAAGAAGGCAGTTGGGAGGCAGCCAGGCTCTTTTCAGCTTTAGGTGAAATGGCTACAGGCAGAAGAGTCACAATGCATATGGTGAGTGCAGCATGCTGGAATTGCACGTTTACAATAAATTCTCGCCAATGTACACAAAGAACCGCCTCAAAAGATTTGCATATTTGCGCTTGCGCATTTATTTTACAGTTTACTGATTTATTGTTTTTTATATATTCTGTAAACACACACTGGGCCAACATAAAGATAGTTCAACATAAACTGGCAAAGTACTCATAGACTGTTATAGACACGGCTCCAAGCACACACCTTTTTATATTAGCAGGTAACAGGCCAAAAGGTTGGAAATCTCTGGTGGTCACTCTTATATGTTTTTTTTTGTTTGTTTGTTTGTTTTTTTTTTGTTGTTATTATGAGATTATCATGTTTTTTAATGGGAAATCTCAATATGTAAAGTAACTTGCTGGTAACCAGACAACTTTAGAGCAGAGTAAAGTATATAAATCTAGTTCAGAAATTCATAAAATATGTTTGTACCTTTACCCTTCATATATATTTATTTTTTCAAATTTTACTCTTACTTTAGTTTTTATTATTCATTGCACATTCTATCAAGTAGAGTCTTGACAGTATTACAATCTGTATTTCACCAGCAGCCAAACTGCTTATGTATGTGACAAATAAAACATCATATATGAATCATATTAATAATTAGTTCACAGAAAATGAATCAGCAGCAATCTTGATGATTCACTGATGATTAATAATTATTTCAAATTCCAAACATTCTCTGATTTCAGCCTCTTAAATGTGAATGTTTGCTGCTTTTCACTGTGGTCGATTATTGTTAATTAAATATCTTGGGGTTTTTGGTGGTTTCTTGGATAAAACCAGGCAACTGGGTGATCTCTGGAAGCTTGTAATGGATATTTCCTGACATGTCCTGACATTTTCTTAGCCAAACAATTAATCAATTAATGAAAAAAATCAACAAAACATTAAACAATGAAAATATTTGAAAGCCCTAAACAATCTATCCCTCCACTTGTTTCTTGGTTGGTCTAAAACAATGCCCTTTTTTTATTGTTTCTCAAATATCAGAGACTTTTGTTCTGTTGTTTTTTGAGGCAGCTCCAGGACATACCTGTGTCTGACGGCCTGACAGGAAGTCTGCTCTGACTGGCTGGGAGTATCTCCAGCTTCACGACATCAGAGGTGCTGGCGAGCAGCTGTGTGGCCTCCATCAGAGAGCAGAGCTCCGTGCTGGTCCCGTCTATGGACAGAATGATGTCTCCTGCATGCAGCGCTCCACACCTGAGAGAGCGAGATTGTTTCAAGAACGTTTTTTATTTGACAGGAAAGTGTCAGCGAAGCAGTATGATACAAAAGGGATGTTTTCACCTTTCCACCACGCTGGCTGGTTTTATCTTGTCAATAATAATGACTTGTTTACTCCTGTATATTGTTGTGGTGAGGCTGATCCCCAGGCTGGCGGAGGGACCTTTCACTATCTCCACCAGCAGAGGGCCCGAGGCTTGCTGCACCGCCTCTGAAACAGATAACACACACAGATGTGATGCCATGAGACCAACAAGATTATTAGACGGTCTCAGCTGAGAACACAGTATATGTTTTTTAAAGTCTTACAGCCTCAAAGTGAAATGAGAGAAATGGCTGCAGCAGCTGAGGCAAAATCCTGCAACCACCATAACCTAGAAAATGATTAGATTTTTCCAGATTACAGTTCCAAAATAAATGTTTCTCATACTTGTGAATGCTCTGAATGGTTCAGTCCACAGGCAGGAGGTCTGAATCCTAAACTCCCACATACAGAAAGATAATGTGTGTCAACTGTCCTTGGTGACCTGCCCCATTTCGCTCAGAGCAGAGCAGAGTTTGTGATCTTATGGAGAATTAGTCACCATGACCAAATGGAGGTTATACTCCGTGGTGAGTTCCTCTCTTTAAGCAGCATATCTGACTACTTTTTGACCAAATGGTGTGGGTATTTTAAACTCAAAATAGACTGGATTCAGCCTGTACTCTCTTCAGTCTGTACACTCTGACTGATCTGTGTTGGTGGTTATGCCTTTATAAATAAACTGAGGAAAAATTATTAAAACAGTTTGGGCAAATAATATTGATATGATACTGTTTATTCAAAGGGGCACTCCGCTGATTTCACACTTGAAAGTCAGTTAAATAGTCATGGACAGTACTATTCAGGTTGTAGAAACAGTTGTACAATGTCCCAGATGACGTCATCACTATGACGTCATCTGGGACATTATCTGAGTAACCCCTGGTTGGCAATGGGGACATGCTGTATCAGAACAGCCTATATTACAAACTGGAGATGAGGTGTTTCAAAGACAAGAAAGTATTAATGGGTAAGGACATTCAAAACAACAAAAACATGCAAGGAAATTGCATTATGGGAAATGTAGGATTTGGTATTTTATAAAGCCTTTCTTTCATTTTATGAGACAGGAGAATGCATCAATTTGCTGTGCATTGTTGTGCAAAGTATTTTTTATCAGGTATATTATATATACTAAAATACTCGATGTTATGTTGGTGTTCTGGGGGTTAATATGTTTGCTATGACTGTAATTTGTTAGTCTTGTCCCCAGAAATGTGTGGCATTATCACATGTCTTTGTTTTACTGAGGTCATGTTAAAAAATGCTAAAGACCTGTGCCTGAGAGTTGTCCTGAGTGACATATTCTGCCTTAAAAACAAATTCAAGTAATGTCTCTGGTACAGAATAGTAATATAATTCTTTTAAATGAGGCGCAGATTGCCCAGTGCTCCATAACAAAACCCTGAATAATACCCATCTCTCCTTTTCCCTGTTAAAGTGCGCTCTTGGGCCAGTGTGACTCCCCTGGTGGCGTCTTCAGCACCGACACTCACTCACATCAACGCAGCCAAACGGCCACATTATTTACCCTCAGAGCAACGCTGCCCTACCATGCCTCCACATATTCCCTGTGTGTGTGTGCTCACCCATGACAGAGACGTCATACTCAATCAGGAACAGAGCTTCCTGGCCGCTCTGCATCAGCATGGTCAAAGCGTCGGCGTGCTTCTCTCTGTTTAAAGGCATCCCATCTATGCTCAGTACGCGGTCACCGGCCTTCAAAGTGCCCTCTCTGGAGGACCACAGAAGGAGAAAGAGAGAGAGCAAGAAGGAGAGGGGGAAAAAAAAACAGCAACCCGTAAGCGTCCTGCACAAGATGCTCACACAAGCGTTTAAGCACCAGTCACAGTAAATCATTAAACAGTTCCACATGAGCGTCCCCTCCCAGGTGAGATGGAGGATAAACGAGATAAACGGCCGTAAAGTCTTTGATGGTGAATTATGTCTGCTCCAGTGTTTTGGTGCTCTCACTTTTCATGGGGAAAAGTGCAATGTTGCATTAGCCTCGGGATGAGTGGTGCCCTTTCTGCTTTGAAGATAACATACACTATATGTGTCACGGCCACAATTTCGTGCTGGTGCCTGACTAGACTGATGTAAAACAAATATCGTGCACATGAAAATACTCTGGATTTATCATCATCCAGGAGCATAATTCTTGAGAATGTAACCCTGTATGAGTAATATGTAAATATTTTCACTGCAGACAAAGATAAGGCAATTAGAACACATAAAAATAAGTCCATGCATCCAAATACACACACTGTAGTGACACGCATGCATGCACACATACAATCATTTGAATGGGCTCATTCATGTATGATCAAGTCATAAACGCATACATGACACATAAATAGCTACACTTGTATACACACAAACAGTAGCTAGTACGTCTGTGTCCTCACCTGTCAGCGGGGCCCCCAGGCCTGACGTATGTGACCACCAGAGGACGAGACCGGCGCCAGTCCTCATGGAAGCCTCCTGGATGAAGTAAACATAGAGAATAAATCTGTGCAAAAAAAAAAGTTAGCAATTTTCATTAAAGGATTTAAACAAAGGCATCCCATCCACATACCTCTCATGACGAACCCAAAGCTGTTTCCCTCCTTGTGCAAACACACCTCTATGGTTTTGGTCAAGACTCCTGAGGGGGTCTGAACTAAGAGTACAGAGGACATTCAGAAAACTATTACTTTAATCATCTGAGGCTTCACAAGAGATGCACTGGGTAAAAGGCTTTTGCAGACGTATGATAAAGTGCTGAATCGTGGGAATGAACAAAGCACTGTGGAAATATGTCTAATTAATCTCAGCGGGGGAAATTAATTGTCTGTATTTGACCCATGTTAATGATTTAAGAGCAGTGAGCAGCAGCAGTGCAGCGCCTGGGGGACCGACTCTGTTTCTGAGGCCAGTGCCTTGATCAAGGAAACCCAATAAGTATTGATCTGCAGGTCGAAAGATGTCGAGGTTAAATAGGGGCTAAATTTGGTTGGCAGCTCAGTAACTGTTGTTTCAACACTACAACTCATTGTGCCTGCTTAACAAGTATCCGAACGCTAGTAAAACTTTTCAACCAAATTTAGACACCCAGAAATCTTTTGACCTGCAAATCATCAAATCAGTGCAGTGGGTTGGGGTTAGTGCTTTGGTGTGGGAGGAAATTAGAGCACATGACACAAACAAATAAAAATATGGAGAAAAGCCACAGTGGCCAAAGAAATGTAGGCTTATTCAAATGCTTAGATTTGATTGTGAATCTTCTGGAGGTGCGGCATGCTCAACATGACTTCTACCACTTGGGTTTACTAATCTTAACACTCATCCTTATTAACTAATATAATTGTATCTTCTCAAGATTAGAACTGGTTAAAGTTGGTAAAAGGTTCTAATCTGAAGAAGCTCTGCATTGAACCGTATCATTTAAATAATTAGTTTTCAGTCTGAGGAGATATAATTGACCCTTGTGTTTGTGGCTGGTGTGTTCCCCTGAGAATAAACAACAGTCTGGTTCTGACGAGCAGCCACATTCATTTGGAGAGGATTTAGACAATGCTCGAGTGCACAGATAGTCTAGATGTTTTTTTTTATTTTGTTTTGGAATAACAATTTGTTTTTGGCAAAACAACAGAAAAAACATTTAAGGTGGGTTAAATAATATATGATGAATATAATATATATATCCATGTTCATGACATGTGAGTGGACATAACAGGAACACTTGATGCCCATTCCTCTCCCATTTTTTAAATAACATAATCAATGCTCTGAGATCAAGGGAGGTGATGGCGCTTAAGAGGGAAACCAACCATTCAATTCTGAGTGATATGTCACTGTAGGTGCACCGCTTTACCTCATTATGGCATGCATTAACAATATGTCACTCACACTCCACTGACATATACAGACTCTTATTATGCCACTGCTCATTAAGATACACAGATGCTGTGTGCAACTTATAAATTACTTTTCTGACTGGCTCCAGATACCACTATCTGGTGTGCCATTCTTCTTTTACATTTCATACGTCGATGGTACATGTGACAGCAGCGACAGGCCATTCAGAACTGACACATGCCACCAGAACAAGAGTGACATGTCATCAGCCGCTTTTCTATTTCTTCTTACTTCACTTGGGACACCCTGTGATGACAGCTTTCATTTGTGCTCTTCCTAAATGTCTAAAACGCACATTTCTGCAAATTGATTTTTCTGTTTGGTACAACTGTTAAGCAGAAACATAAAGCCAGAATATCATTAGACACCAAAATGAAATGCTGAGTCCTCAGGAGGTTAAATGTCAGTGATAAACAAGCTGATTTAATAAGCAATTTCCTACTTAAGTGCTTTTGAAGATGCAATAAATTAATTTTAAATACACAACTCTCTCTAAATGTCTGAGCAATTGTATAACACAGAATATTAATCTTGATGAACTCCTACCGAACGGAGGCAGCTCGTACTCCACCTCCAGCACAACTCTCTCCCCGATGTTCTTGAGCAGGCTGATAATCTCATCGTGGCGAAGCTTTGACAGGTTGATGCCATTCACTGACTTGATGTAGTCACCTACATTCAGCTGGTCACTCCTGTGGAAAGTCATTGACAGAACGACAATATCAAGGCTGGATTACTCAAAGAGCAAAAGCAGGAAATTGCTATCAAGCTATGAACTTAACGTCCAAGTGAGGGGGTTCTTTAACATTTGCAATATGAAGGTCATCAACATCCCTGGAGTCTCCCTTGGCTTTGTATAGCTTTCCAGTCACTTTCAGCTCAGTGTTTTGGTTTTACAGCTCACAACTTCCACTCTCATCTCTCCAAACTCACTGTAAGCTTCTTTTTTGTTACAGTTTTGCCCAACAGCACATTTTTGGCCCCAGACAAGTTGGTACCGTCATGATCGACATGAAGTAGAAATTAATATTATAGCAGATTCGCAGAAGTGTGTGAAAGAGGCAGAAATGAAGCAGTAGCAGAACAAGCGCTGTCTAGTGTCTACATTGTCTACACAAGTATCGATTTATGCCCAGACAGCGATGATAACAGGGTTTGTTTGCAGCCCAGGTATTGAAAGTGACATTATTTGCACCCACCCCCATCACCCCATGGTTCCCTGCTGCACAGACGTAAACACTAGCTGTGTTTCATTAGTAGTTCCACTTCCCCTCAAGTCTTCAGGTCTTTCTGCTTCAGGATGACAGGTGTCATAGTACAAAAAGGAATAAAAATATGGTGAGGTAAAGTCTTTGTAATTGAAAGGGTGAAACAGTGAACTTGGTGAGACTCTTAATTGACATATCATTATTCATGGAGGCAGTGGGCTGTGTACACCTGGGTGTTTGTCTACTGCCACCTTATATACACTTAGGTATAACTTAAGTTATATATCACATCTTCCTAATAATAACTTGATTAGAAATCCTGTTGCAGTGTGCAGCCTACATACAGCTGCGCCAGCTGTGCAGAACAGTCATGGCTGATAGCGTCCCCCCTTCAAATACTGACAGAGATGATTGTACATGCTGCCTCACATATGACATTCTGAGTCAACATGCTGCTCAATGGAGAGCAAATTAATTAAATAGAGGCTCTGCCCTGCTCGGCCCTCTCACCTTTGGGCTACTGCCAATCAGTCCTGACATCGGACAGAGCGAGACGTCTCAACCGGCAGAGCCGACCGGGCCTGTCATCCGGTCCGGTCTCATCACACAATGTCACCGTCAGTCCCTCTCCTGTCCTGCCTGAGTGTCTCTCTACACAGTAAATTAACCAGCACTTCCACACGAGAAAGAACTCAGCTGTGTGAAGACAGGCTGCTTGGAAGAATTAGCACAGTGTCTGTCTTTTAAACCTCCTTGGACTTGACAAGGGATGGCATATCTGGCCTCGACATTTTCAGAGGGGCTGTGTCATTCTTACAAAACCGTGTATGTGTGTGAGTGTGTGACTGTGTGCATGTGCGTGTTGCACTTCAGTCACACGGTGCTTAATCATCATGAAACATGAGCGCTCCACTACATTTCCCTTTCAGGTGGTTGACATTGGGGAAAATTAGTTTAGTTGAATATTAAGCAATCTTGAACAAAACCTTCCAATTAAGATTAAGAGTGAATAATTGCCATCACACAGTGAATGGGACAAGAGCTGACAAGGAAATAATGAAGATGCTAACATCTAAATGTAAATTTATGGACATATATTATTTAGTGTCTTGGAGCCTTTACTAACAAATAAGGCCTGTTACTCTTACTGTGAGTTGACTCTGTAAACACGGCACCTACAGTCCTGCAGTTAGGCCAAGCTAGTATAATTTTGCAACACGTGCATGTTTGTGGAAGGAGAATAACAAGAACTGACAGCCTGGTGTGGTTGCCAGATTTTAACTGCATCACAGAGCAGAGATCTCACCTGGCAGCTAGCCCACCTGGCCGTAGGTTTGACACTCTGGGCTTGCCGTCCTTGTCAGAGCCTCCGGAGATGGTGAGGCCAAGGCTGCTGCCTTCCCTTTTCATCAGGTCCACCGTGGTCACTCCTCTGTACTCGTCTGCTGACAGATACAGGCACAGGGACAGATCTGCAGTCAGCATTAGCGTCTGTTTGACAGAATCACCCTGTCTCAGAGGCAATGAGGCTCTTTTTTTCTTTTCCTTCATCTTTCTCTCCTGAATCTGTCACAGAAATGCTCTCTGACACACGACCACATACTTTATTTTCTCACTGTCCTGTCTTTTTCTTGCTCCTTCAAATCTCTCAGTCTGAGTGAATCTTTGTGACGGGTTCAGGAGGAGGAGGAGGGAGGAAGATGAGGATAGAGTCTCTTTTATTAATACCACACTAGATACTGATAATGGAAAGAAATTCAATGTATCGTTTCAGGTCATGAATTGAAATCCAATTGTGTACTTAACTGAATGAATTTGACCTCAACGGTGATGGATATGTGGCTACATGCTGTCATCAGAGGACTCATTCTGTCTTGTGGTCTGCATCGTGCTGCGCTGTTAAATCGTTCTACGTGAAGTCTACCAAGTGCGGCTTAGTGTAAATGACAGGTATGCCACACAAGCATTTTTTTCACCTTATCTAAGCATTCAAAACAGTGAAACATCAAGAAAAACACAGCAGACACATGGCTCTACATGCACACCGACATAAAAAAAAAAACTCACTCAAAGACAGCATGACTCTTCTTCGCAGGTGAATCGTGCACAGCAGCATGAATCAGAAAACAAAATGATATAAAGTCAAGGCTTGACTGTATAGTACCTGAAAAGCTGCGCCTCTGGGACAAATGTGATTGGTCAGTTCCCCCGGACTCCTTGCTCCCCTTTGAGTATGGTCCTTCATCTGAGGGGACAGCAGGGAGGTATGGAGGAGCTGTTATGAAGCACTGTAAACTCTGCGGCAGAAGGCTGAATGAACATGACCATCCATTGCACATCATGACAGCTGCGCACACTTTAATGCTCTGAACTGCACCGTGGGTAACATGAGGGCTCTCGGCACTTAGCCGACAGCCACATGCATCCATCAGGCATTAGCCAAGTGAAACAGAGTGATCAGTCTGATCTTAGGACCCTGGGAGGTCAAATCACTTTGTTTACACGACTTCCCTATAAAAGGGGTCAAGGGTTTAAAATAGCTCCTCTGTGTCTGCAGCAGAGACCCTTGAAAAGCATTAATTTAACACAAGAATACATTTGCGGAGTGCTTGATGTATGCGACCACTAAAGCATGGGAATTTTCCTGAAGGAGCAGCATGCGGCTAATGGACTGTTCGGGCATGGAGAGAAAATCATCATTTTCATGTCATTTACAGCAGCTGCTACAGAAAGCAGGGAAATGTTCAATCTGCTCTGCAGGGAAACTGATTTTTTTTTTTTTTAACTCACAGTGGGACCCACTTCTGACACAGCACGGGCTGGCCTGAGATTAGCAGAGCCACTGCTCGGCCATCTGAACCTGAATGCAGTCATACAGGCATGTCAGCAGTCACAGTGATGGGGAAACTTGACTTGGCACTTCTTTAATCCTGTCCACGGCGGATTACCTTTTCAGCTGTCCAGCACAGTGATTGAACATCACAAACTTAAAGAGGAGCTGTACAGTGTCCTCTTCTTAAGAGTGGAGAAGCCGTGTCTTACATTACAGGCATCACAAGCTGAAGTCTCCAGCGACAGCTTTGATAAAGAGAAAGGTTGAATCCTTATTTTTGTCATTATAATGAAAATTGTTCTTAAATTGTTGACTTAGTATCTCAAGATAATACTAAATTTCCTCAAAATGAGCCAGTATCTCAAAAATTATGACAATTCTTCTAAAATGAATTAGTATCTAAAATAATTAGTACCTCAAGATAATGAGAAGATTTCTCAAAATAATGCCATAACTTTGAGTTTCTCATTGTTTGAGAAAGTATTATTTTGAGATACTAATACTAACATTCATTTGAATTATTTTGAGATAGGATTTTTTTTCATCAGATTGCTGTAAAAGTGCGCATCTATAATAAAGTGTTGAATTTATAAACAGGTTGTTTTAAAACTGTTAGGCAGGAAAAACCAAGACTGAGGTGAGAGGGACAGGTGTATATTGCTGTAAAAAATTAACTCAAAGAGGAAATTAAGACACTTGAGAATCTGATTCCTCTAATTTACATAAAACAGTGCTCCTTCTCTGAGTCTGAACTCTGTCAGATCTGAACACACATGAATGATACACACATTTTTAGAATCAGTGTTACTCTCTCTGTGGATAAATTATTAATTAATTCCAATTTAAATGGGGAATATAAACATGAATAAATCCTCTTTGAAAACATCGTAAAAGATGTTCTTTATAACTCCTTAACTTGCTTGAGAATAATCATATTTTTACGTGTTCCTCAGCGTCACAGTAATCTAGTGATTCAGCATACTTTTAATCATGTCAATTTGCCAGAATGTAAATACAAATAAAGATAGGTTAGATAAATGGGGCACTAAGTTTAAGCCAGTAGCTAGTTGCCTCACTGACAGCGTGGCATTGTTGTACTTCCTGTTTATACCCTAAAAACACAAACTAAGATTGTGTACCAAATAGAATAACAGAGGTGACAAAATATATTACCATAAATATCAATCATGTTGCCTTATACATGAGCTACATATGATGTAATAGTTTATTTGGGATTTTCTTTTTGATTCTGTCTGCAGGCCTGACAGTGTATCAATTTTTATCTGTGCTGATTTGTAAGGACTGAACTGGGGGAAGCGATCGCTTGGAGGGCATCAAACCCACTGCCTTCCCCCCTGTCCACATCAAGTTTCCACATCTGCCCCACTGAAGATGAGACCTTTAGAGGCTGAGAGGCATGGATCCTTTGTCAGACCCTCTCTGACCTGAAACCCTTGAGTGCGCCCCGCAGTGAAGAAGAAAACTCAGCCTTCTTGCGCACGGCTTCATGAGTCAGACCCCAACCACAGAAATAGCCCTTTACAGGATTTTGCATATCACGGCGATGTGCAGAGCAAATGTATGCATAACATGGTATTTCACACTAATTTACACACATCCTTGCACAAATATCCTGTCCAGTAGCTGTGAGGCACGAGCACACATATACAAAGTGAATGACACATCAGAAACACATTAGGCTGGGCAGAAGCCTCGTAACCACAAGGACTCCTGAGGGGGCCTGACAGTCCAGCAGCTGTCATTGCAGTCAAAAGGCAACATTAGCTGTGGGTTACGCAGACCCAACGCTCTGCACGTGACTGAGCACTACTGTACCATTGAGCCATCCCTCAGCCATCCTCCTCCAGCTGAAAATAACATCATTTATCCTTACGGCCAGAATTAAATCAGACCAGAGCTGATTAATAAACAGCCTCGAGAATAGAATAAGTAATGTACAGAAAAAAAAATGCTTCATGGTCTTTGAAGAGGAGGTTAGTTATCGGCTCAAGGATGAGGTTGAGCTGCATCTCAGACCTCAGAGCGTCACACGGACCAAAAATAAAATTCTACGCTTCTGCATAAAAATGTGGTGAGTTTAATTAACTCCTGATTCAATTCAGGGCACTGCATGCCATCACTCTCACAACCAATCAGAATGTAGGTTAAATATGGGGGCGGCACTGACTATGACAATGAAATCACAATGCTATTTTCAGATTTCAAACTTTATTTATAAACTGGCCCCTGCCAGACCCAGTTTACGTTGCTATATCTGCCCCAATTACACATGGCAGGACAGTATACGGAGCTGGTGGTCCGATCCATTCACATTTTAATCCCTTTTAACATGCAGATCACTATTTTTTAGGAACATTGGGGTGATACTTTCCAGTCATGCATCCCTCAGATGAACTTCACCTTTACTGTAAGAGCGGCTCTTTACAGCTTAGTAAACTGAACCCCCTCCTGCCACAAATCCTCCACTAGAACACATAAGCTGACCCCCTCGACTCTGCAAAGATCAAAGTGCGGCGCTCTTACCAATGCTGTTCTTGGTGTCTCTCCTCAGACCACACAGCATGGCTGTAGTTTAGTCAGCGTGGCCACCCTCGGGAAGTAACCTGGCTGATCTGTTGTAGTGGGCAGAGAGCTGAGGTTCCACCTGGGGTAGAAAGTAAATGACCCCAGAAACCGAATCTCAGGCGCTCAGACAAAACAGAAACACCATCTTCGTTTCTTCACTCCTTCGCCCAACATTTCCTTAACCCTTGTCCCTGTTTGTAAAACCCAGCTGGGGACTGAGCTCCAGAGGGCAAATTCTGATCCTCAGATGGTCTCTTGTCCCCTTCTTGATTTAAACTTGGAGTAAAAAAAAATGTCAAATTGTTCGTTACAATCCACAAAAATATAAATCTGCCAAGCTCTTATTCTTAAAAAATCCAGCTCAGGCAGAGCAATGGTTCATGTCCTTTTCTTGCCATCTTGCCGTGGTCCCATTTTTGAGCTATTCTTACTAATCATTCGTCCTTTTCCAGAGGGTTTATCATCCTCTGTTCATACACTCACATGAGCTCACACACAACCCTCCTCTCTCTCATACAGAGCTCAGACTGAGTGTGTTTGCTCCCTCTCTCTCTCCCTCTGCCAGAGGGGTTCAGTGAGGCAGGCACACACGATAGTCACTCCCTCCCCCAGTGCGCACACACACATACTCACACACACATGCACACTCACTCTTTATCCATTTCCCACCAAGTCAAACACCCCCTCATATGCACATCCTCAAACCCACCCACACACACATACGCATACACATGCTGAGATTCGACACGACAGAACTGCACACGCTCAACTCTCGGCACAATTAACACCACCTGCACATTCGTTGTCAGACTGAGCTCCACACAGTGTCACGTTTTTTCTCACTTCTCAAGACTGCATCCATTTTAAAGAGCTTGCATCTACTCAGTATCTGTAGTATCTCTCTCTCTCACACTCACACACGCTAAAGCGCATAATGGACACTGCATATGCAAAATTTCTGTGCAGAACAGCTGCACTTCAAATGTTATTTATAAAAGTACAGTTGTCGTGCATAAGGCTGCGGTGGCAGATTCTGCTTGCACTGTGAACATGTGAAAATGAATGAAAGACGTGCAAGAAAAGGAGGATTTAGAATGTCAGCGACTGTGTGGCCTGCCATGGTCCCCCCCACCAAAAGCAGGGGAACTAACAGTTTGCTCACTGAAACCGTCGACACACCTGTCTGACCATTTGTCATGCACACAAGCCTCAACGCCTGCCACTTCCTGACCCCCACTGCAGCCACCGACAACAACAAACGCCCTCCTGCAGCCTCACTGGCAGGCCCCTCTGAACCTCTTCTGCCTCATTTGTTTTGGTCACTGCAGACAATTTGTTGTCGCCACTGAGACTTTGGAAGCAGGGAATTAAAAAAAAGAAACCCCATGCTACACCAGCAAAAGCACACGGCACAAAGAAATGCCCAAATCTCAGACCCCCACATTGTGAAATTATACCCCCTAGTCCACAACTGCTTATTTTACAGATGTGTAAAGTGATTACAAACAAACATTTCGATGTTTCCACCCGCTGTTGCGTGGAGCCTAATTAGTCAGCTGTTCCAGTGGACACAGTACTCTTCGGTGTAGATAATTTCCTCAGAGACTTTTGTCCTTAATACCCCATTTACAATGTGAATGCGCATAGTCTTTCAGAGCGAGACTAATTAATTTCCAACAGAATAAAGAGAGGCAGGAGACGGAGCTGTGTGTTAGACTGATAAAAGCCCCTGGGAACAGGACGGCAAACGTTGGGTTATAATAAAAATGGACTCTTTTGCACTTCCGCTAGACATTATCAGCATTGCTGATGTGGAGTGGGTGACAAGGCAATGATTAGATTGAAAAAGCTGAATTTTTGCAGTGACCTTGGCGTACAAATAGAGGTTAGGAGTGCTCAACCAAAAAAGACACAAAAGTGTTTAAGAAGATTGAGAAGGTGCTAAATATTTAAGAATATTAAGAATAACCCATAACTGTATTCACCATTTATAGCTGGGTTGTACAGTTTAACAACATTTCATTTACATTATTTAATAAAATAGAATAAACCATCTCAAAATACTCTACATTTTTATTATATTATATTTTATTATATATTCTAGGTGGGAGGGCCTGCTCCTCAATCAAACTGACCACACTGCCATCTTATGGTGACTGAATCCAGTTGCAAGTGAAAGTCTTAAAACAGCAAAAATGACTAAGTCACTTGTCAGCCAGCACAGATCAGTGTGTGACAACAAAAAGAAGTAAAGACAAAAAAGAGCCAGAGGATAAGGATGTGTCACACACATGCTCATGCTTTAGTGTTCACCTTTGAGGTCCATCAGATGCCCAGATTTTAGTCATGCGGACGCTCATTTTAACAGTCCTGCTGCACACATAAACATTTAACTTGAGATGATTTGATTGAGGTGACACATGCAATGATGGCTGTAGGGGGAATTAATTTAAGATTAACTTATTGTAATTTTATCTTGTTTTTTTTTTTTTAATAACCTCTACAAAACTGCATAAACTGCCAAATAACAAAAACTTCAGAGTCTTACACGTCTTGTTCAAAAATACTGAGGATTAGATACAATTTTCTCCCACAATGACACCACGGCTTTACCTTTGGTTCTCCCTCTGATGATGCCCAGGCGACATCTGAGAGAAAAAGAGAACATCCTCCTCTTTCCTCCTGCAGACCGGCTGCCTTTCCTCAAGGTATCCGTCTGAGGGAAAGCGAAGGAGAGCTGCTGGGGAGTGAGGCGCCCCTTTCCAAAAACTACCCTTGCTGACATGTTCATTTCCTGACCGGTGACAGGGAAAAAACGGGCTCTGTCCTCTCTCTGACACCCTCACCATCTCTTAGACGTTGTGGTCTCTGCCTGCCCCGCTGCTCTCACGTCCTCCTCCCTCTCTGGAGAACTTCCAGTCCTCGCTCAGGTGAGTCTTTCCAAGGCCGCTCCAGAAGCAGGTGAAGGTTGTTTTTGTAAAAGAGGAAAGACTCAGATCCAACACTGTGCGCTGTTTTTTTCCCCCCAACCTTCATTTGTAATTTACTTCCTTCAGTTCCAAACAGCCACAAGCTGACTGGCTAAATAAATGTTATGTTTTTGCATCTCTGGCAAAGTCAGTTTTACAGGAACAGATGGCAGAGGGCTCAGGGCTGTGGGGCACAGCTTGCCTGCCAGAATGCAATGGAAACTTTCTCTGCAGGGAGCCGGCTCTGAACATCACAAAAAAACATACAATCTGAGCCGGCCATTTCAAGGCGATAACTTTTGATACCATGTATTTATATTACACCATTGTGTCAGCTGCAGATTTGTATAAACATGCTCACATAATGCTGAGCTGACTCCTTGCCATCAGTCCAAAATGTGAAAGGAAACTGGGAGCTGGTTTCTCCACAACCACGTACACAGGTGGTTTTTAGGTACATGAATCTATTTCAAGGAGCATTCAAACAATCTATACATGATCACTTTAAAAGTCATAGTTGAACCAACTAGAACTCAAGTAGTCAGTAGTAAAATCAATCAGTGGTAAAATGTCCCCTGTGTCTCTATAAGGTTACAGTATCAGACCATAACTCTGATGACATCATAGAAATGTCATAAGGGTAATCTCAAACCTACCTGAGGCCCATTTCACAAATAAGTGCTGAAAGAAATACTTTTATCTTTTACTTAAATAAAAGTAACAATACATCAATACAAAATATATATTTTTAAATACTATCAGCTAAATGCACTGTAAATATTAAATGTTATCATTATATTCACTGGGTCTCTTTCATAGTGTTGTATTTCATTCATTTGTGATCCCCTTACACATTAGCAGCCTTTTAATTCTAGTCTAGCTGGAGCTTTAAGTACATGCAGCTGAATAATTTTATCTACACTGAAACATAATATTTAATAAGTTTTTGATGTTTTGTGTAAATTCATAGTGAAGTGGAGAAAAAAAAATTGATATGTAGTGGATTAGAAGGGTATAAATGTAGTTTATCGATGTGATATATTTACATGCTAAGGCCTCAAGATGTATTCTAAATGTTCCATTCAATGATACTCACAGTTGCTCAAATCCATTCAATCTATCACATATTTGATTAATCATACTTCACAAATATCTTATTACATATTTTCTATTTCTAACTTGTGATTTTTCAGTGCATCTTTGGGCTGATGAGCTTGAGTCATTTTAGTGAGTATGAAATAAAAAACCTTTACTTCAACCCAGAGTGTTCTTTGACAGCGAGAGGCCTTACAAACTGTAAAAGCACTAACCTAGCCCTCATCCTGGAAGAAAGTGTATATATAAAGTTATGAGGCCTCCTCCATTTATAATGTGGGTCAACACTCTTCTTCGGGCGCCCCTTTTGTTCAGTTCCAGAGTCCAGTCATCTGGAAGGAGGTGAGGAATAACCCCATTTACCCAAGAGAGAACATAAGCAGCTCTGCAGCCGCCAGCTCATGTGAGTGTATTTCTGTACTTTTGACGCCTGTGCACCAAATGAAAAAGGTTTTAAGTATCATAGCCCAAATTAACCCTCCTTCATTTATAACTCTCTGGTTAGTCAGACACCTGTTAAAATATTTTTTCCCCACTTAAAAAAATAATTTCGCTCCACTCGTGACTTGAGTTTGAATGAGGGTCAAACACAAACTTGTTTGGTTGTAAAGCCCAAACAATTTTAACTTCAGACATTTAACTTTGGAAAAATAAATGTTTGCTCTGATATTGGGGCCTTAGAGATCAAATCTTCTCTGGATGTTCCCAACCAGCAGACTCCAATTTCAGTTCATCTATGTCCAAATTGTCAAACTTCTGCTGCCAATCAACAACCCACTACATTTAGCCTACGATTATTTCTTTAGAAAGTCCTTTCATGTTTCAACTCAAGTTTGAAACTGAATTTTTCCATACCTTTAAATCATGCCTCACATGTAAGATCATCCAGACGTGTGCAACAATTCTACTGACAAAGTGAAGAAAAATGAGCAACAAGCAGGTCTCAATTTTAAAGCATTTATTGTGAATAACCAGTTTATTCGTTCTCCTCGCTCCTGAGCCTGGCGTTGGGGTTGGTGATCTTGATGGCCAGCTGAGCTGCCCTCTCCACGATGATCTTCCTGTTCTTGGAGGAGACGTTGTGGGCGATCTCAGCGCAGTGAGTCCTACAGAGGGAGAGGGAAGTGTGGTTAATGACGAATCACTGAAATATCAGACACTTGTTGCACACCTGCAACAACCTAACCCCAATGTGAATGAAGGGGGAGGATGTCGCAACCAGACATAAAGCACTTTTACCAGAATAAAGTCATTAGACAAAATGTTGTGTCTCATAGCAGTCTGTTACCTCCCAGTTTCGCTTTACAGAAATTCCAAGAACATGTATGCTGTCAGTCTCTACTCTTAAACTTTACAGTAAATGATCATGCTGTATTTATAATTATTCTATATTCAGTTACAGTGGAATTTTCTAAAGTAAGAAGTTTCTAAAAAACATGTCTATCACCAAAAATCTTGTAGCTTTTCCAAACAATTGTTAAAAAAGACAAAAATTCAAAAACCTTTCAATACTTAAACATGTTCTTTGAACTGCTGATAAGAAAAAAGTCAAACTGATGAAATCAATGTCACATGTGGAACCAGCTGGATTCAGACATGACTGAAGGCTGCTGACAAAGCTTTATGGGCTAAATTTCAGGTTGATTCTGGCTTTTCTTTAACACGGGCTGATTAGATTTTACTGGTTATCTTGGATCCAAAGAGTAAAACATGCCCTCATTGACAAAACAGGCATTCCCATGGATTTATGCGCTCAATCGCAGTAAGTGGCTGCTGCTGCTGTTACTAGATGCTGAAAAACGCCAAACTTCTCTCCACAAACAAACAAACAAAATCTCTGAAGAACAGATCAATTCAACCCCTCTTGAAATTGGTGAGTTGCTAGTCCGTAGGTCTTAAGTTCAGGCACCCCTTCACTGAAATTAACAGGATGATGTGACAGCAGCATTAAAGCTGCCTGTGCTTTGAGCTCCTTACAGGTGTCTCAAGCTTCAAAACTAAGTCGTAGTAACTGCTGCCTGCTCGCCCCACCTTCATCTTTTTATTTTCAGGTTTAAAATAAACTGACAAGATGAAAACATCCAACTGCTCAACTGCCACCTCAGAAACCTGTGAATGACGCGAGCGATGTCAGACCTGGTTCTTACTTTCTGTCCTCTTTCTTTCTGCAGTTTATGGTGCAAAGAAAGCAGTTAGCTCAATCAGAGAGAGCTTCTTAGACATATTTCTAAAATATATTTGCGCAACAGATTGCATCAGTCGTTCAATCCCTTAGAAACATGATTTCATTCTGACACATAAAAATATACGCCCTTTGTGCCACAATCAATGACAGTCGTAAGCCTTTTAGTCTTAAAGCTCTGCCTGCACAAAACTCTAAATGTGCCAAATGGTTAAAAGGGATTGTGAGTGGCAGGTTGTTGTTAAACCTGTTATTATAAAAAAGGTCACCATATCTCACTTCTTAATACAAGTTCTTGTTTGTAATACACAAATATCTGTCATGAGGCTCAGCAAGCACAAACAGCTGTGACTCATCAGAATGTTGGATTATTAAAAACACCATGAGTGGTTTTTCAACCTTTTGACTTTCATTCACCGTTTGTCTTTAATAAAACCCTACATTGTTTTATGTCACAGCTATATCAGCATTTAGCAGTTCAAGTATTGAAATTCAAAAGGTTAGTTTATCCACTTTGACCTCAGGTGTATAGACATGTAGTTGGTTATAAACTGAAATTTTTGTGATCTCTTCTATGGAGTCTCCAGCCACCACCTCAACATACTGGAGTTGAAAGTAATTTCTTTTCAGGTGCTTAAAGAATTGACATTTTTTGAATATCTCATTTAAAAAAGTTCACTTTGAGAAGTTCTGTCAAACCAAGGCATTCAAAGCTTTTAAGACGCATATATCCTAAGAAAGCTTCAGTTTACGACTTACACTCAATGCTTACAATTCTGTACTGTATTCTACTACTGTACTGAAGTGGCAGCAAAAGTCTGAGTTGACATCGCAAAATCTCTGCAAATAAAGTAAACCTCACACAAGCCTGATAATTATATCTTTGACATGAGTGGAAAGTAATGTACAAAACTTCACGTGCACACACAAAACTTACTTGTTGCTCATCATCAGGACCTCGAGCTCCTTGACATTGTGCACAAGGAACTTCTTGAAGCCGGTGGGCAGCATGTACTTGGTCTTCTTGTTGCTACCATAACCGATGTTGGGCATCAACATCTGGCCCTTGAACCGCCTGCGGACCCTGTTGTCAATACCTCTGGGCTTGCGCCAGTTTTTCTGTCAGAGATATGAAAAAAATGTTCAAGGATCAATTGTCTGCAAGTCAAAACTATGCATGTAAAGCCAGCTATTGGACCCATCCAAACATGTCTAATGTCTTACCGCAATCTTCACATATCTGTCAGACTGATGGCGAATGAACTTCTTGGTTCGCTTTTTGACAATCTTGGGTTTTGTGAGGGGCCTCAGGGCTGCCATGGTTACTGAAGAGACAAGAAAATCAACAAATATTTGAAGTTATCATCTGCCATGCTGAATAAAAAATCTGATGTTCCTATACTGAGAGATCTTCTGAGTTTGACTATTCATCTCTCCATCTGTCTGTAAATTGAGTGTAAAGGGGCAAAAATATTCACAGTTTGTCACATTTCAACTGAATGACTTACTACAGCCGACTAATATCAAAATAAACAGATTTTGCTGTTATTTAACTGTGTTAAACTTATTAACGAGGTTGCTGAAATCACTATATCATGTTGCCAACTTGTAAAAAGTCTGAATTCACACTTTGTTAAGTCTGCCTGCAAGATGGCAAGCAAACAATTTTGAAAATCCATCCGTTTTCTGAGTGCAGTTTGGATCAGTCAGGGTAAAAGCATAATGTGTAGGCTTATATGATATATAACATATCTACAAAATCATGCCATGCCTGTCAAAATCATGCCAACATGCCAGTCTGTAAAAAGGCAGATCTGTCTACAGGAGGGCATGCAAACCACTGTTAAAATGCTTGTTGTCTGCATGGGAAGTGGCTCTTGAGAATGTAAGATTCACCTTTAATTCTGACTATATCATTTTCAGGGTTGCAGCTTTACAACCAAAACGTGCCACACACTACCAGAAACCTGTTATTGACAGTAGGAGGAAATTCAGTGAAGAGCTGTCAGATATTTTAACTCTCATAAGCACATTTATTGAAATCAATAGCTCACTGGCGTAAATGTAACTGAACCTGATATTTAACGCGACACACCAGGGATACTTTTGCTTTTTAGAAGAGTGAGCTTCCAGTTAAACGTGCATTTGAACCACAGCTAGGCTAGCTCCTCAGTGTTTAGCTAGCCATGCTACTCCATTTCATGCCCTCAGCTTCAGCGGTGTGACCCGACATTAGATTAAAAAAAGCCACATATTTTTTATGGTGGTATCTATTGTTTATAGCTTCACACTGCTCATCTGTATCCATGCTGCACTGCGGGCCTTCGCCGACTACTACAACCACACTTCACGGCGCTAGCAGCCGCTTCACTTAGCAGCACCTCGCTCCATAAAACGACACACTAAAGGCAGTTTAAAAGATAAATATGGCCAATATTATCCCACACACGTAGAGTTGACGTTTATTGTTGATAACCCACTGCAGGATGGCGAAATATGGGGGTAAATCTCGTGGATTAACATAGATTGAACATACTCACCCGCCGGTGTAAATCCAAAAGGGACTTCGGTGACGGCGGAAGGAAAGAAAAAGGACTTCCGCAAGTGCCGCAAAGCCTTATGGGTAGTGTAGTGTGGTTCATCGATTGTGGCGCGTTTGTCTCAAGAATTCACACATATGTCCCTGAATGTATTTAATTAAAACAATAAGAATAAGAGTTTGCTTGTTTTCATTAATTTAAGTTATTTTAAATACTTTTAAAACTGTACTCACATCCGCACGCCCACTTTTCACGTGTGTTTATTCGTAAAACAATATTTCTGCGCACTTCCTGAAATGTTTTTTTTTTTATTCTTTCTTTTTTTTAGTAAGGGAAACGGGGGATCCTGTCCTTTTCCAAACCCACCCAGCTTTTGTTCCCGTTTGAAGGCGAAAGATTAGAAAAAGAAGAGGAGGAGAGGGAGAAGAGGAAGGCGGCTGTCATGCTACGCTCGTGGGTGGGGAACGATGAACGGTAAATGATCACTTTGTCACATGATGTTTGGTGACAGTGCGTGATTGCGGGACGCACGCAGAGCCTCGGCGGGTCTGTGTATCTCTCTTTTAAACTAAAAAATGGAGAGGCAGCCTATAATGAGGTGAGGGTGGTTTAAAAGTTGTGTTTTTTTTTTCTTAACCACTAGTGTGGGGTTTTTTTCTCGTTTTCTCTTTCAACGCACTTCCTTAACTTTCGTTTCCCGTTACTTCCCCTCACAGCCACAACAACACGTATGGAGTGGCCAACCCCGGTTACATACCAGCAGCAGATGGGCAGCCTGGTAAGAGAGCCACCTGGGTGTATTTTGTCTTTTTTTAATTTTTTTTATTTTACCTCGACGTGTGTCACTTGGTGCGAGTAATTATCACGGTCGCTCGCTTGCTTCCGCTTTGCACCGCGGTGACGTCACTGTGGACGCGCAGGTTAAGTGAGGTTGACGGCATCGCGGTGAGCTGCGGGAGCGACCTGCGCTTCTTCTGCTTTCACAAGCACCAAAGTTTGTCCGGGGAGCGATCGCGGTGTGAGAGTAGTTTAGTGTAAGTGTAGCTGCAAGACTCCTCTGAGTGGATCATAACATGGAAGCCCAAGGTAAGTCACTCATTCACTGCTCTCCTTGTTTTCTGCTGCTCACATGTGGAAACTTGTCACAACTTGGAGACCCAAGAGTTCAGCTTTACTCAGAAAGAAAAACAAAAAAAAAAGGAGTGAAAAAAGGAGTGATGCACCATATAGAGTCTTGGCTTGTATATTCTTACAGTGATTACACAGATGACCAACGTGGAGAAATCAAACTTTTAACGAGCCTCATAACTTTTTGAAAAAGTCTACATCACTGAATGCGACTGAACTCGTTCTTCTGGTTTCTTTCAGCGATGTTCGTCCCACCCGCTGCTGAGTCCCAGGGCCCGAGCGCTCCACCGTCCGGCATGTTTGACAGCATGCCTGGATATGAAGGAACAGTGGCAGGAGGAGGAGGTACAGTACATACCGCACTCCCACTGGCAGCCTCTCCCAGTAATGTAAATGGGGGGGTTGTGATTCAGTTCACCACTGCAAACAACAGCTTCAGTATCTGTCTGTCAGGATCTGAGTCAGAATGAGGTTTATTGCTAATGAGATGTATTCTTATACAAGCAATTTGTCTTGGTATGTTGGTGCAGGAATGTAAACATTGTAAGAAGAGGGCGAAAACTAGTACTTTTAAATCAAAAACGTCAAAGCAATATAAGAGACAATAATGTAAATAGGCAATTACCGGTATATTTAAAATAAGTAGAGATCTAGACTTAATGTGTAATATGATTGTTATTTAATTGAAATAACAAAATAACTGTACATATTGTGCAGGAATATGCATTGATGGTTTCCATGTATGCGCAAAAGCAAAAATATGTGCATTGATGTAACACAGTAATTGTGTGGATTTTTACGTTAATGTGGCGTGTAGATTGGGAATGGTGGGTGTAACAGTTAGTATTAATACCTCTCTAACATTCATTTAAAATGGATAATTATGATTGGCATCAGAATTTATGGCTGAACTGTTGTATCAGATATTAGAGGTGTACCTAATAAAGTGCCCATTATACTAGGAGTGATTGCTGTTAGGATAAGTGATGAAGTAAAAAATGTTCAATATATGTCTTAGGTGGATTTCTGCCTCCCCCGATGCCTGCTTACCTAGCTCCACAGCCTGCTCCCGGGCCTGAACAGCCACACTGGAAGTAAGGGTCAAACCGTTTCCTTTTTATTTATACATGACAGTTATTCACTTTACACCTTCCAGGATGTTTTTACGATAAAGCAATCCGAGGCCACATGCTGTGGCAACTATCAGTTCCTCATATAAGGTTCAGAAAGCGTCACATACCCCATCTCATTTTCTCACCACTGACAGCATCCCATCCATAACCGAAGATACAGCCCGGGAGGCGTTGGTCCTGTTTGCCTCCAGCAAGTGCTGCTACAGCTCAGCGCCAGCAAAGGATGGTGTGATCACTAGCATGGATGCATTCAATACATACAGGGTAAGTGGAGGTTTTGCTGTCAGACAGAAAAATCAATAGAAGTAACAGCTTGTGAAATAAATTTGGGTATTCAGAGCATGGAGAGTAAATGGCTGCAGATCATTTCATAAGACCAGGTTGAAAGTGACTTGTTGTTTTCCTCCACCCTTTCATTGTTGTAGTACCGCCTGGAAACCTTCACTGAATCAAGATCAACAGAGTGGAGTCACGAGCCGTACAGTGGTACTTTTCTATCACCTGAAGTTAAATTCTCTGTCCTCTGCTGTCAGTAAGCTTAATAGGACAACTCCTCACTGACCAACTAATACGCTGTTTTATCCGGATCAGGCCAGCCAGTGGATGCCTATGCCCAACCACCTCCAGGGCCTTGGGATATTCCTGCGAAATCCCCCAATTTCTTTGTGGACGATAAACAAGTTATCAAGGTCCCCTACACGTCATCCATGAAGGTAAATTATCAAACACATGTTTGTAGAACAAGAAAAAAGCTCCTGTAATTGTTTTTTTCTGATGAGAAACATTTCACATGCAGAGCTGCCACGGCTGTATGGGAATGGGGCGGAAACCTTGCAAAGACTGTGCTGGTGCTGGCAATGTAAGTAACACCCACAGACCTCATTGTGTTAAAGATCTCAAATGTTACTTTAAGACCTTTAGCTCACATCTCATCATATGATTTCTTTTATTGCTCCTCTCAGAAAGTTTGCTGGGTGTGCAATGGATCTGGATACCGCCACGGAGATGATCGATGCCACCACTGCAGTGGCAGAGGGAGGGAAAAGTAAGCAATAATCACAGCATCGCATAACAAAGGGTTACATTATACAGATGGTTATTAATCCTTTATCTATCTGCAGTTGCAGCCACTGTCACGGTCAAGGAGCGAAGCAATGTGACACATGCCGTGGAAAACAACAGCTTCTGGTCTACATCAGCCTCACTGTGAAATGGTGAGCCTTCGTCAACATTGTTTATACTATTACATAACACAGTAAATAGCATTTACATAGCATGTCTTCTTTTTTATGTATATGCTTTTAGGACGAATAACACTGATAACTATGTTGTGGAGCAGTCAAGTGGACTGCAGGTGGACAACCTCAGCACGGTGTCTGGCAAGGAGCTGTTCAGAGACTCTCAATACCTGGTAAAATATCTTTTCTCACTTTGTCCAGGGTCAAAAGATATAGGTGGGGAGGGGTATTGTGGTCATTTAATACATAGTTCATTCAGATTGCTTGACTTATTAGACCTTAAAAGTGAAAGAATCAAGTCAAGGTTAACTGTGACTTGAAGCGTGTCTTTAGGTCTCAAGTGTATTTTCGTTTATTGCACTTTGAGCTCTCAGCACTGCCGATATATGGTTGGCCACGCAAGAGCAGCTGTTGCTGAGTCCACCCTGTGTGACATTAAAGAAGGATGGAAACTATGGCTGACACGCTGACAACCACGTGTTCTGTTCTGTGTAGTGTGTCAAAATTGTGTGTGAAAGTCCTTTCAGTTTGATCCATCTACCTACAAATGAAATTTTAAACGGAACAATGGCTATTTACTATTTTGTTGATTAACATGTGTAGGTATACCCAGTGATGGGATTCCCAGATCCTGCAGTGGTGCAATTTTCACAGCGCCTTGTCAGTGAACACCAGGCCAAGTTTTCCCAGACATCTCGCATTATACAGCAGGTAACAGTGGCTCTACTTTATTCGTATTTTGACTCTAATATTAATGGTCTTGGATTAATATTTGTGATCAATGCCTAATTTGTGTCTGTGTAACATGCTCATTTTTTCTTTGTCTGCAGCGTCAAACCATAGAGCTGATCCCCGTCACCAAAGTGACCTACTCATGGAAAGGGAAATCACACATTTACTTTGTTTACGGGAATGAGTTCAAAGTTAGCGCAGATAACTATCCAGCTACCTGTTGCTGCAGTGTAATGTAATTGCAGTGTTTGTGTAAGAAGGGTCCTCTTTTCCAGATCATTGTTTATCTATAGTCAGTTTTGCTGATTAATGGGGAGTTCCATAACATGTGAGCTGTTAAGATCTCATTAAACTTGGATGATCAGTAGTTATTCAAATTCAATACACATAAAGTCAAATTCAGATAATAATTCCTTATGGACTGTTAGATGCACATGTTCTATGTGTGAACTGCCTGAACTGCATAACTAGTGCTCTTGCACAGGACAACAGTGAATTTGATTGAGGGATCAATTGTGTTTATTATGATTATTCGTCTCTCCATCTGTCTCAGGTGAGTAGCAGTTTCATAACTAATCTGTCAAAATCAATAAACATTTGCTGTATTTAACAAGTCACACACTTGCTAAATCAACCCAGCTTATTACAGTGGCATGGCCTAAATAAACTGATTTTTCTCTGATTTCTCTGAATAAACATAAATAACTGCATCATGATGCATAATGAGAGACTAGTAAAAAGTCTGAATATTTGTTTTGCAAGAACTTTTTAAAATGAAGTTTGGATTGATCAGGGCTCTCCAGAATAGTAACCTTTACCTTTTAAACAGAGGCATTTAACCAGAGAACTCCCCACAGGTCAGTAGAACTGATGAAGCCTCTAATAAATTATCCTTAATGCTGCACACAACCACAACTGCAATTTAAGTTACAATTACTACAACCGAAGTTTTTATTGTTACGATAATATGTATGCATGCACTGCAAATATTTTTTACTGACACCTTGTAAACCATAATCATATTATATGAACATTTCTGCTCTTATATAGCAGCAGTATATATTTTTAATAATCAGACTTTTTGGAGCACTATTTTTTAATGTTACAAATATGTAGTGAACCTAATCAGTATGCTCTCATTGGTAAACTAACAGTCTTTGATTGTTTGTTTTTGTATTTAAATGTAACTCATAGTTAAACGTTTCACCAATGTGATGAAAAAAAAAAGATCCTTCAAGTCTTTATAAGATACTTTCTCAAAATATCAGTCTCTCAAAATAATAACTCCCCAAGAATAAGGAAGTTAGCATCTTAAAATAATCAGTTAGCATACCAAAATAATAACTTGAATCACAAAATGACTTGAGTGGGCTTCTCTTTCTAACTCATTATTTTGATATTCCAATGTCTTTAATTTTAAGATACAAGCTCATCATTATAATGCCTTACGGGATCTTTTTTTCCCATTACACTGGCGGAACTGACTTTCCATATCACTGTGCATGAATTTGTAAGATAAAACTGTGTCATCCTTGCTTTGCAATAATTCGTCCATCATTTGAATAAATGGTTTTGAATAAATGGTGGCAATGTTTTGCAGGGGAGTTGTGTCGTCATTAAAAGTGGCCCCCGGGGTCGCATGTGAAATGACGTAGGGAACGTGTTCGCCATAATGATAATAAACCGTGAACGCAAATCATCAATAAAGCGAATTAAGCTCCGGTTGTGAGGTGGGAATCGGTACGCGGAGAGTCACTTGGGAGAGGTCTGGTGTGGGTTTACACCGGCGGACGCTCGTAACGGTGAAATCGATAAAACCGAAGGAGTGAGCGGAAAAACGAGGTAAAGTTAGCATGCTAGCTAACTAGCCTGGTTCACCTGTGCTGCTGCTAACTAACGCCTCAGAGCCAGGCTGTGTGTGCTGGCAGCTTTTAATGGGTCAGAGGTGGAGGTAAATCCGACACAATGAGCCGTGCACGCCTTGGAAGTTGTGTTTCAGTGTTTACTTGCATCTGCAACTCAGAAGCGGTCACTTTAACAGCTAGCCAGCTAAAGTGAAGCTTCCTTATTTAGCCTCAGTCTCAGCGAGCCCAGACATCGCAACAGGCAGTGAGTTTGAGTTTGCCTCTGCACGATACTGTAAGTAATCGGCTGTAAGTCAGCACAGGAGCAAACGCAAAGTGCTGCAGCAGAGATTTAAGCACCTCACCATGTCAGAACAACGATGCTAAGATTGTTAGGTGTGCTAAGTCCTGTGTGTTTTGACAGTTTGAGTCTCCGGAGAGCAGCTGCACCTGCACAGCTTCAGTTATCTGCGTGTGTTTGTGGTGTTTTTGAGGCGCTGGAGCGAATCTGTTTCTCCACCGAACAGAAAGATACTGTCAGACTTTTTCTGTCTCCTGATCTTTCCTGTTTTGTTCACTCTTTGTGGTTGTACGTGACCTCACACAGCAGCATGCTCTGTTTATAATTTAAACGAGTGAGTTAATATGTGGAAGAAGTATTCAGAGCCTCTACTAAGTAAAAGCAGTAGTACAACACTATAAACAGACTCAGCTACATACAAGGTAACGTCCTGCAGGCATGCAGCTAAAGACTATTTTAATTATTAGTTTATCTGTCAGTCATTTTATTGCTTAATCCATTAGTTATTTATTCCATATAAATATATATGATAATATAATAAAACTGTGGAAAGTGGTAATCAGTGTGTCCTAAAACCAAAGTTGGAAAATGTCTTGTTTTTTTATTCACAATCCCCAAATATTCATTTTACTGTAACAGGGTACTAAAGAAATTTGATATTTTAGCTACTTTTTTTTTTTATTAAAAAAATGACTCAAGGAGACAAATCTGTTCTAATATATGAAATAACTTCAGCTGGCAAAAAAATGTAATGAAATAATAAGTACAATGTTTTTATCTGGAATGCAGTGGAGTAGAAGTATAAAGCAGCAGAAAAAAATAAATACATTTATAATGTGTAAGTAGCTCTATATTGTACACAGGTTAATGCACTTTGTCCCTTTCCAACATTGCTGAACAGTAAAGAATGTATCGACAATGAAACAAATGCTTATTAAGTGCGTGCTGTCCCGACAGGCTGCGTTATGGCGTCGGCATCTGCCAGTGTGGACTCCAAGGCAGAGCTGACTGCTCTACTGGAACAATGGGAGAGGGAGCAACAAGGCAGTACACAGGAGCTGGTCAACATCCTTACAAAGTAAGCACATAAGGCCTCTTGTCGATTTAAAGTCTTTATGTTAAAGTAGTTTCACAAGCTGTGGTTTGCTGGGTGTGATTTAAACGTGTTGATGTGCTGTAACTTTCAGAATCTCAGAGCTTGTTGAGAAAGAGACAGAGGAGTATCACAAAGCAGACCCAGATCCCTTTGATGACCGACACCCTGGTAATAAAAAACAGAATTAGTTGAAAAAAAACGAATACATAATGACGAGATTGCCGGAGATAAAAAATATTGTGCATGTTTTTGACATTTCCCTCTTGGCCACTAGGGAGAGCTGATCCCGAATGTGTGTTAGGACACCTGCTCAAGATCCTGTTCAAGAATGATGACTTTATGAACACGGTAAGAACAGGTGCACTCAGTGGAAACATGCAAAGTAAAGGGCAGTTTTTAGTATTTCATTTGATTTATGTTTTCTTGCCTTTTTGCAGCTGGTGAATAGCTATGTGATGACCAGCCGAGAATTTTCCCTCAACACAGCAGCGTGTCGCCTGCTTCAGAACATCATGCCTGGATTGGAGACAGCTGTGGTCTTTCAAGAAAAGGTGGGGTTTTTTTTCTGAATTCATTATAAAATAAGAATTCAGCTTTTTTCCTCTCTGTTCTCTTATTCAAATAATGTATTTAACTTATTTCTGATATTGTATTCAGATGCCACATGAAGCATTTAGTGGTCCAAGGTACATCAAACTTTAACTTTAGCGTGCTGATGTAAATAATAAACTTAACCATCACAACAACAAAGACCATCAGAGGGGAACTGGTTTTTGAGTATATGAATAGGGGACAAAAGGTTAAGTAAGATTTGAAAGCCATGTTATCACCAAGTCAGTGTTACTCAGATAGAACCTAACTCAAACTTAAATAACCTGAGATGGCATCAGTTTACATCATTTTTGTTTGTGTGACAGTCCAGCCTGAACGTTAGCTGCACTTTGACCACCTCTCTGCGACAGTCATCTCCTGGATACAGATGAACCTTTTAAAGGGTTCATTTGAAAACTTAACTTACACCTACCTACATTTTTGCTACTTTAATAAAGAACTTTGATTGTGAAATTGCAAGGGAAGCCATCATACATCATATATGTAGGATACATACCTACCATACATCCTTAGTTGACCAAAAATAAGAACAGCGGCAGCAAAATACATACATACAAACAACATTTGTCTAATTAAGAATCAGTTCACATTCTTGTTTTCATTCGTATTTCATCACCTATGTTTGTTCTTCTCAGGAGGGCATAGTTGAAAGGCTGTTTAAGTGGGCTCAGGAGGCCGAGCAGCCTCTCAGAATTTATGCCACGGGCTTGTTGGCTGGCGCGATGGAGAACCAGGACATTGCAGCCAACTACAGGGAGGAGAACTCTGTTTTGGTCAGTAACAGATTCTACTTTCTCAAATGTCCATTTTGTTTTACCGACTGAAGTAAATGCATGTGACGATCGACAAGCTATTATAACAACTGATAAAAATGGCATTATCTCTCAAACCATCAGAGCATTCTGCTCATCAGCAGTAGGTGGTGTGGGGTAGCAACTTTCCATCAACTTGTTTTTCATGCTTCACTTTGACAGGTGCCTTTGATGCTGCATCGGTTGCGTGAGCTTCAGGATAAGGATGCTGAGAACAAAAGGGAAATCAAACGGCCCAGCCCCAGGAAGACTTTGAGTCAGCCTTTGCTGCCGCTGGACGAGGAGACTATCGACGGCGGCTTTGAAGAGAAGCCCTTCACGCTGGGCAGAAACGGGGCTGAAAGGGAGGGGACGGGGCCAGAAGAAGACGGCGAAATTCCCCTCTCAACCATCGAGCCCGAGAACGACCTTTCATTCCGTCTCAACTCCCCTCATAAGACCAGCAGCCGCGCCAACTCGGCTGTTAAAACCATGATGAAGCCCATGTCCGCCCCAGGTTCGCTGACCCACCAGGGCATGTCTGACGGCAGCAGTTACCTGAAGCGAAAAACGGAGAGGGAGAGCGGCAGGACTTCGAAACAGAAGCTGAATTTCTCTTTGCCCGAGCCCGAGAGGAACTTCAGCGAGCTGTCCAACAGCAGCTGGTCCGAGATGAGCCCCTGGGTGATTGGCAACAACTATCATCTGTACCCTCTGACTCCAGAGATCGAGCAGAGGCTCATCCTGCAGTATCTCACCCCTCTGGGAGAGTATCAGGAGGTTCGTCCATCACCATCATCCTACGCAGTGCTTTGTTTATCAAGTTAAATTTCTACGCAAGTTATGCATTTTCCTCGTCTTGTCACTGACTTACCAGCAGATGTCAGTCTTCTGTAATTATAATCAAAGAAATTACTGCATTTGGTGCTGGCACTATGAAAAAGTGCTTTTGAAGCTTACATTTCATACAGCAAATTGTGTTTTTGCTTTTTCAAGAACAAGGCAATTACAGGGTTACATTATACAGTCATTTGATTTTATTGTTGATTTACTGTCTCAACGCCCATTCCTCTTACTCCCACCCGCAGCTGCTGGCAGTGTTCATGCAGATGGGAACCCGTGAGCTGCTCATGCATTATATGGATCTCAAGCAGACAAATGATGTGCAGCTCACCTTCGAGGCTCTCAAGGTAAACACGGTCCACTGTCGCTGACCAACCTCTCCCCCGTACGGTGCCGTAAACACAAGGTCAAGCTTCCTTACACATATTTTTCCCCTCCTCACAGTACCTGGCCTCTCTGCTGCTGCACAAGAAGTTTGCCGCAGAGTTTGTGGCCCATGGAGGGGTTCAGAAGTTGCTGGAAATCCCCAGGCCATCTATGGCTGCCACTGGAGTGTCTCTGTGCCTCTATTACCTCGCCTATTACCAGGACGCCATGGAAAGGGTACGAAACAGGCACAAGTCCTGCTAACACACAGTTAAATCAGAGATATTGCTCCATAAGCGTACAAAATTGTCCTTGCAGCTTTATGTGCCAAAGGAAAGATGGTAATGTGTTAACTGTCTCTGGCTGTCAGAGCTTGGCAATGCGTCACAATATTGCATTGGGATATGAGATATTGCCTGGAATAATAATATTGTGATATATCTCAAGTTTTTTTTCTCACTGAAGGTAAAAGCTGCCTCAGCTCTGGTAACATTTGTATTCACATTTGATACATCCTCTCCTCTCAAGGTGTGCATGTTGTCCCACTCCGTCCTGTCAGATGTGGTTGGTTACACGCTGTGGCTGCTGGAATGCTCGCATGCATCCGGATGCTGCCACGCCACCATGTTCTTCTCCATCTCCTTTTCTTTCCGCGCCGTCCTGGAGCTCTTTGACAAGCAGGACGGGCTCCGACGCCTCGTCAACCTGGTAGGACAAAACCCCACGCCATCCCTCTGAAACCATGTTTGTCATTCATAGAAAACACAACATATTTCAAGAACCGATAAAACACAGAAATCAACACAATATCACCGCAAAACACAACAGATGCTCAGATGTGTGACGACTGATGTGCGATATTAACCGACTGTTTCCAGATTAGCACATTGGAGATCCTGAACCCAGAGGACCAGGGGGCGCTGCTGAGCGATGATGAGATTTTCTCCAGCAGGCAGACGGCCAAGCACACCTGCATGACCCTGCGTCGGTACTTTGAGGCCCACCTGGCAATCAAGGTGGAGCAGGTGAAGCAGTCCCTGCAGCGCACAGAGGGAGGTGCCCCCATTCACTCCCAGCCATACTATAAGGTACACAAACGACAGGTGACATTACTGTGTTTTTAGATGTTTGTACGGATACTGTGCTCTTTTGCTGTATTTATGCTGTGAACAGAAGTTTGCGTTCCTGTCATGATCACTTTTATTCTCGTCTCGTCCCCCAGGCGGTCAGCTACAGCCGTGAGCAGGTGGTGGAAATGATGGAATTTCTGATAGAGTATGGCCCTCTGCGACTGTACTGGGAACCAGCAGAGGTCTTTCACAAGCTCTCCTGTGTCCAGCTCCTCCTGCAGCTCATTTCCATCGCCTGTGATTGGAGGACCTACTACGGCAGGTATGTACCACATAGTACTTCTTATTTCTTCTATCGTCATCTATCATCTTTTTCTTTTCACATATTTGTATTTTTTACGCAAAGAGCAGTTTCTACTCTCAGGTATAAGGTAACTTGTGATCCGTGATGTTGGGATCATTGTTTTTTCCCCGTAGGAGCGACACTGTGCGTTATGCCCTCGACATCCTGAGCATCCTCACGGTTGTTCCAAAGACACAGCTGCTGTTGTGTGAGAATGTTGCTGTGCTTGATGAAGGGGGATCCACTGTTTCCACTGTTGGTAGGTGTCATCTCTCATCAATCAAATAGTTACTTTTTAGTTTCAGAAATTGAATCTTGTTTTAGTTATCAGTCACTTTTAAAAGCCCTTTTTGTTATGTGTTTTTTTTTAGGAAACCGCAGTGTATTTTAATGTTAGTGTCTTTCATACTCTATAAGTATTATTTTTCTGCAGTGTTTTTCATTAAATTGTTTGTTTTTTTTCACCCCTCTCAGGAATGAGCATAGTTCTGGCAGTGGCAGAGGGAGAGGTGTTTGTAAATGATGCAGAGATTCAGAAGTCAGCCCTGCAGGTTGTCATCAACTGCGTCTGCGCTCCAGACAAACGCATGTCCAGCATTGGCAAATTCATCGCAGGGACCCCCCGTCGCCGCCTGCCTCAGCAGACCAAAGCCAACGAGAGTGTGCTCACCAAGATGTGGAATGTGGTGCAGTCCAACAATGGCATCAAGGTACGATAAGAGGACTTGTACCAGTCACCAAAGGCTTTGTTATTATTTGTTTAAGAATTAAGTTGACATTTTGAAAGCAATTACAAAACGTGACATATAGATTTTTACAGTACTACTGTCAGATCAGGTCTTTAAATTTGTTGCAGTGGCAGAATTATTTTGAGACATTTGTGCATTGTGACAGCAGATGTGATGCTGCAGTGGTAAATGGACTGGAAGTATACAGTGCCCTTTTTCTTGGGAAATCTGCACACTTGCTCTTTTATAAGAGATTTGTGTTTCTTATTAAACATATTATAAGCATCTTTCATAAGCATTTAGACAACTTGTCCACATCTTATCGTGGCTACCACCAGGTCAGTTCACAGCCCTCCTGATTTAAAAAAAAAAAAACTTTGAAACGTGCCCTCGCTTCTATCGGCCATTGTTTATTAACTTAAACTCTGTCTGTCCTGTAGGTGCTGCTGTCCCTGCTGACGGTGAAGATGCCCATTACAGATGCAGATCAGATCCGAGCTCTGACCTGTAAGGCTCTGGTGGGCCTGTCTCGCTCCAGCTCTGTCAGACAGATCATCAGCAAGCTGCCCTTGTTCAGCAGCGGACACATCCAGCAGCTCATGAAGGAGCCTGTGCTCCAGGACAAACGCAGTGAACATGTCAAGTTCTGTAAGTTTGCAGCTGAGCTGATAGAAAGGATCTCTGGGAAACCGCTGCTGATCGGTACGGACGTGTCTCTGGCGTGGCTGCAGCGGGCCAGTGTGGTCGCTCAGTCAAGGATCTCCTTCCCAGAGAAAGAGCTGCTGCTGCTTATCAGGAACCACCTTGTGGCCAAAGGCCTCCATGACACAGCCAGCACACTCACCAAGGAGGCAGATCTCCCGATGGCGTGTCTGTCTCATTCTTCGCACTCAACTTCTGCTTTCCCTCCTGTCGCTCCTCCCCCACCTGCCTCCCCTGTCGCTACCCTCCCCCGCACACCACGGCTGGCCAACGGTGTGGGGTCAAGACTCGGGACCCATCCGTCTCATTCATCCACCCCAGCGTCCAGCAATCCACAGACACGTCCCTCTACATCACAATCTGCTGGCTCCTCTTGTAACTCCTTCCCGTCAACATCTGTCCCCCACTGTAGCAACGGCTCCCCACTGATCGGACGAATCGTTTTCTCTCGCGAGCGGCAAACAGGGTGCAGTACAGTGAGCTGCAAGAAACCTCGGGTGCTGAGGCAGAAGTCTGACCATGGGGCTTTCAGTCAAAGTCCAGCTATGAAGAAGCAGTTTGACAGGCACCTGCCCTCCCCCCCTGCATTAGACAGCATCATCACAGAGTACCTGAGAGAACAGCACGCACGCTGTAAAAACCCTGTGGCAACATGCCCGCCTTTCTCTCTCTTCACCCCCCATCAGTGTCCCGAGCCCAAACAGAGACGCCAAGCACCCACCAACTTCACATCCAGACACACAAGGAGGGTTATATACCCTAAATATGGGGGAGTGGATGGCGGCTGCTTTGACAGACACCTCATCTTCAGCAGGTGGGTGGCTTTTTTTTTTTTTTTTAATTGATGTGTCCCTCCTCAAAAATAAAGTGTGACGACTTGACTGTCATTCTCAATGATTTCTCCATTTTCCCTTTTTTTCCAGATTCCGTCCTATCTCCGTGTTCAGGGAGGCAGAAGAGGATGAGAGCGGATTCATGTGTTGTGCCTTCTCAGCTCGCGAGCGGTTCCTGATGCTCGGGACCTGCACGGGGCAGCTCAAACTCTACAATGTGTTTACAGGCCAGGAGGAAGCCAGCTACAGCTGTCACAGTTCAGCAATCACTCACTTGGAGCCCTCGCGGGTCTGTAGAGAAAGCTACTAGTATAGCAACAATTTTGTGCCATGAGCTGCTGCTTTTTCTGCATTTTATAAATTGTTACTGGGATATTTGAGTAGAACACATTTATGTACAGGCATGATTGTAGGTTTAAAAGCTAATCATGATCCAATATGCAACTTAATGCAAGTCCTGCACTGCACATACACTGAGAAAGAACATCTTACATCCAGAAGTTAAACTTTTCAAAAGAATAACATTTGCATATTCAGATGAGTAGATGTCATTTAAAAAATTCTTGGTAATTGCACATTTTTTGTGGAGAAAAAAACATGTCAGTCAAAAATGATTATTCCAAGCAGAGTATGTTTATGTGTCTTTAACTATGATATTTTCTATTTTTAGGATGGCTCTCTGCTCTTAACGTCAGCCTCTTGGAGTTACCCTCTGTCTGCACTGTGGGGCATGAAATCAGTGTTCATCATGAAGTAAGTGATGTTTGCACAAGAGACTGAACTCATATTTTTACCAGCTGCACACAAAATCATTCTCATGAATACACATCTTTTGATATTGAAACATTTGGAGTGCAAAATTACCAGAAAAAACATGACTGCTGTCAATCGATCAGCGGTACAGTTAAACCTGTTTGCGAGCGTCCATATATGTGGTCTTCTCTGCTCAATGATACAGCAGCTTTGTGCTGTCAAAAGAGGGAGCTGCCGAAAGGAGATGACATGCTGTTTAATTATGCACGCTAACGGCCCGAGGGCTGCAGTCTTCACTTCATGGGACACAAGCACTTGGCTTCATTCATCCGCACAGTTTAAGCGCAGCAATACTGGGACTATGCCGATGCATTCAGATTTGTTCTACAATGTTTTTAAGCTTACTTTTAAAGTAGTCCATGTTTCTTATTTGATGTTCAAATTTAGCTGTTGTTGTCTTCAGGCATTCCTTTCTGGGCGACCATTACGTGGAGTTCAGTAAGCTTTCACAAGATCGCGTCATCGGGACTAAAGAACATGTAGCACGTGTATGTATATCACACGATAACATTAAATTATGCGTACATAAAAACATTGCGGTGGATGCTTACGCTCGGCTTTCCTCCTCGGCAGATTTATGACATTCAGACGGGTCAGGTAACTCTGACTCTAAACAACCCGGACCTGGCCAACAACTACAAGAGGAATTGTGCCACCTTCAACCCGACAGATGACCTGGTGCTGAATGACGGCGTTCTGTGGGATGTGCGCACGGCTCAGGCCATCCACAAGTTTGACAAGTTCAACATGAACATCAGCGGTGTGTTCCATCCCAATGGCCTGGAGGTCATCGTAAACACAGAAATTGTATCCTTCAATACTTGATTTGATGAGTACAGTGGAGCTGAGACTGATGGGAGAATCATTACTTAGCTGGTATGTAGTCTAAACGAAACATAATTTTTGATGTGATGGCGACTCTAGATGAGAAGTCAGTAGGCTTCATCTACTAGGAATCATGAATATCTGTACAAATGTTTTAAAAATGTTTGGTACCATAATTATTTGGAAAAATTACAACAAATCATGATTGCTTTTTTGCAGATCAAAAGGGCCTTGTGACCATTGTGTGTTGATTTTTGGTGGTATCTGAGGACAAAGGCGGTAGTGTTTGACCTAATGTTACTTTACACGCTCCCTCTGCTTCACTCTCTTCTGTAAGGAAACTACTTCTCCAGGGGAGGAGAGCGGGCGGCAACTCTGGAAACAGACCCAGTGGCAAAAGGATAAACTATTAGAAACTAATAGAAGCAGCCAATCTTCTCGCTTGCTTGTGTAGATCATAGGTATTTAATTGAGACTGTTTAATAAGTGTTTAAAAACTCCATAGAGTACATTAAAGTACTGATAATACTGGGACATTTCATCAATCTGACCAGAACAAAAAACAGATTGAATCATTGTTTGAATTTGTGGTTGCTCCAGCGATGGGATGACTATAGAGCTTTTGTTTCACTGCTAAACATTAAATATTTATTACAGTGAAAATTGATTTTACTGCCCTGGGGATGGTTTTAATCGCTGTGTAATTAAACTCGTGGCAGATTTAGTTGATACAAGTGAAAAAAAGCATGTCATGGTCCTTAAGTTGGCGTCTCAGTGGGATCTGCGGACCTTCCACCTCATCCACACAGTTCCCGCTCTGGACCAGTGCAGAATAGTCTTCAACAACAGCGGCACCGTCATCTATGGAGGTAAATACAAAAGCCAGCGCAGGTATTTTAGAGCGGTTGGCTTCGAGCCCACAACACACTCCGCAGTCAGCGCAAGTGTGTGAAAGGTGTGCTTGAGCGAAAGGCTGGCAATTATGAATCAAAGTGAGCATGTGCGTATTTGAGGAAAGGTGTGAACAGAGCCTGTAGAGGTGTGTGTATGTGTTTGTGTTTGATACCACAGTCACTCAGAGCCATATGGGCAGAAGGCTCTGTGTTGGACTGGCGACAGAGAGAACCAGCTGGTTCACGCCACCTCACAGGAAGAGCCATGGGCGTGCCATGATGGCTCTGCCCATACAACGGCCACTTGAACCTCTCTCCTAAGCAGCATAGTTTTTATTCCCCTTTCTTTGATTTTTGCAGCGATGTTGCAAGCGGATGATGAAGATGACATGATGGAGATGCAGATGAAAAGTCCGTTTGGTTCATCGTTCAGGACCTTTAATGCCACAGACTACAAACCAATTGGTAAGATTTCCTTTTCTCACCTCACCTGAATCGATGGTTTCTCTTTTGCTCCAAGACCCTTTTTTTGTTCCACTTGAGAGTAAAAGTTATGCACTGCAGTACCTATTAATCACGCTTTATGTTCTCTGCTCCCCTTTCAGCCACTATTGATGTCAAGAGGAATATATTTGACCTCTGCACTGATACCAAAGACTGCTACCTGGCTGTGATTGAGGTAAAGACTTGTGATATTGTGGCTTTTGAACTTTTAATTTACCTGTCTCTTAAATGTATGAAAGAATTTAACCTGTTTGGCCTCCTACCTGTCTCATAGAAACAAGACTCTGTAAACACTGACACAGTGTGCAGGCTCTATGAAGTTGGGCGGCAGAGACTTGCAGAGGAAGAGGAGGAAGATGAGGAGGATCAGGTTTTTACCCCGCTCTTTAATTTGGACATCGCAGTGCCTCTTTCATCCTTTTTAGGCAAAGGTTAAACTGATTGTAACTTATGTGCAACAGGAGGATGACGATCAGGAGGAAGACGACGACGATGACGAGGATTCGGATGATGATGTCGATACAGATCCCCTCATAGCCGAGCTGGAGAACGAGAACGGCGGAGAGGATGAGGACGAGGAGGAGGAAGATGACGGCAATGATGAATTCTCCCCCTCTGATGAAGAGGTGGCACGCCTTCTCGAAGAGGACGCTGACGCTGGGGATGATGATGATGAAGATGACAACGACGAGGATGACTCTGATAACGACGATGTTGATCTGGACCTGGACAATGGTGAGTCGGACTTCAGGTGAACCATGTGATGTTATCTGCAGGTTCTTTTAAAGTCTTACTATGTTGTAGAATTGTATTGATAAGTGAGTTAACTTGATTTCAACATAGATGACTTTATACTCACCTGGATTTTTTCAGTTAAAGCTGGTTTCAGCTCTTTGCTTGTGTTGTCATTATTTCAAAATGAAATAAACAAACAAAACTGATAAAATGCATGTTAGCTTGGATCGGCTGAGCCAAACTTGAAGAATGAGGCCCTGATCTGCAGTCTGAGGTAAATGATGCAACAGTGCTGATGTTTGGTCCAGTTTCTGTGTTTTCATGCTTTCCTGGTCACTGTGGAATTTAAAAACTGCTGTCTTGGTTTGTTCCAGACGTTGAGAGAATGACAGAAAGAGAAAGAAGCATGAATTTTAGAGGGGGAAAAAAAAGGATGTAGTGTCTCTTTAAATTTGCCAAAGCTGCTTTGTTTGTGCCATTTTGGCAGTTTTACTCCTCACCCACTGTCCTATGGTCTGTATTCCCACATTTCTAAATGTGTGTTTGTCTGTCGCACAAACAGACAGCTCCGACAACTCTGACCTTGAGGATGACATCATCCTAACCCTGAATGAGTGAGGAGCCATTGGCATCTGGGACCGAGAAACCGGACAACATGTCAAGACTTCTGCCTCACAGACATTTGAGCTGCAGAGCAGGAGGCAAGAAAAGAGGATAATATCATCAGATAAGGTGGGAGATAACTTGGAGCACTGCCAGTTTGAAAAATAGGTGTCTGCACACATTGGGACTGTGAGTGACAGGACCGAGGAAGAACAATCTCACAGAGATTGACTTACAAGTGGTCAAAAATGATTGTATTTGATATAGTTTTATAAAACAAAAGTGGACTTGATGATCAGAGTAATTGCCAGCGTGTGTAGATGCAGTGAACAAAAGTTTTATATCTTAATGGCTCTTTAAATGAGCCTCTTCATTTGATATTGATTCACTCACTTTATAAGCCTCTGTTTGGTCACAGATTAGCGTTTGTAGGAGAAAAGGCTTACATCGCAGGGCTGTGGCTCTGCATTTTTTGTGGCAAAGGAAACTGTGCTCTCTCGAGCTTGTATTTTGCCAGGCTGCCTAGAATGATCACCAAAAAGTACTCGAGTATTAGCAAGATCGTGTGATGCGCAAACATATTGCAGATGGCTCATCAAGTGTCAAACCCACCTTCAGGTTTTCGCTCTCACCATAAACCGATGACCAAAATGCCACACACTGCAGTGCCATTTGTGTATATCGTCTCCTGATTTCATTATGTAAATAGAAAAACCCATTCAGTTTCGTGCTCTTGAATTGCTGAAGAAACCATAACTAGTGTGGACACTGTAACAGAACTATTGACAAACCTGCACACTATCAGCACATGATATTAGGAGGCGTGTGCAGCCCTCTGCCATTGTGTAATTTTACACCCCTTCATTGAGCCAAGCAAGGATTTGGGTTTAGAGAATGTTTTCTTGAAAGCTTACCAGGCTTTGCGCCGTTGATAACTGAAAAACGAACTTAATTTAAACTGAGGATTTATCACAGTGACTTTGGTTCAGGACTGATAATATAATAAACCTCATCCTTTGGAAAATTAATTCTGTTAAACCTTGAAAGAGAGCTTAGACACATTGGAAATAAAAGATGGTGGTAAAATTCAGCAAAATATTTTTTAATTCCAAATTTAAAGTTCATCTGTTGGACTGATGGGAGACTACAAACTCTCAACATTGTGAAAACAAATGCCTTGTACTTGCACACTTACTTTTGAAAGATGTGCAAACATTTAATGATTTATCTCATGTTTTTGCCTTGTATCTATTCATTTTGCCTGTTTTCCATGAGGAGACTTTTATGTTGACTTTCTTGAAACAGTTTATGTACAGCTTGTATGTATCTAAAGTATTTTTACTATAAATAAAGCCACAAAATTATTTTTGTGCTTCTTTAATGAAATGTGAATGATGCTTGCCCGTTGTAGACATTTAGTAAGTTATCATGGCAGAGGAGTCTTAAACAGTTGCGGCAATGCATGCCAAAACAACATCAAAGTCTGATTAATGCACAAACTTGATTGAAGGAGCCCTGAAGAAAACTTACTGCGTAAAAAGTGTGGGGAGCGTACCTTTGGTTTGATGGAACACAGATGATCTGAACTGATTTTCTCACGTGCCTCAGTTGCCCTCAATAACCAAGTCGGGGTAGAACAGGTTTTGTTCTTGGTTCATTATTTTTAAAAAACAACAAAAAAACCCAAAACAATTAGACATATATTTTTAATACAGATGATACAGACTTGTTCTTCAAATCAGACCATGTCTATATTTATTTCATGTTTTACAGACATCTCAGCATAAACTTAAATTTGTACTGAAATTTCAATTCAATCTTAATTATCTAAATGTCTATG
>JBAJHX010000041.1:16232404-16290051 GCA_037176925.1 Amniataba percoides
TGTGTGTGTGTGTGTGTGTGTGTGTGTGTGTGTGTGTGTGTGTGTGTGTGTGTGTGTGTGTGTGTGTGTTTGGTGGTAGTGCTGGTGGGGGGTTGGCCATTAGGATTTAGTTGCATCCTCGTCATCCGTGTGGGAGCATGACTGCACTATGACAAAGCATCGCCAGTAGTGGGTCTGTTTCTTTGAAAATGACTCAACCTGGAGGTGCTTCCCCACATGGCCTGATCGGTGGCACCGGGAGCTACTTTATGAGCCCCCCCACCCCCACCCAAACACCTCAGAGAGACACATTCAATCAAAACAACAAAAAAAAGAGAGAAAGGGAGAGAAAGAGGGGGGTGAGAGCCAAACCAGAGAGACAGCAAGCAGGAGAAAATGCTGTTTGTGTTAGTGATGGATGGAAGTGCCATGCAGAGAGAGAGAGAGAGGTGGGGGGGCGCATATATTTGCAAATGCTTGACACATCAGTGTTGACAAAACGCGTCATGTGACGGGCCGCGAAGATGGCGCAGCTCACGGTACGTTGCGGTTTTCTCGCTCTTTTCCCCGCTCGGACCGCGGAGCGCCGCCGCGACCTTTTACCCGCCGAGCCGCGCGCGACTGCGGATCAGCTGGACCGCCGCGCGCGCGCGCTCTGGCACGCGAAGAGAGACAGAGAGAGAGAGAGAGGAGGGGGGAAAAAAAACAAAGAAATGAAATAAATAATCTTCGAGGAAAAGAAATCTCTCCGTTCCTCTTGAAATGCGGCTGCAATAACACTTTTCCCCCCCCTCGTGCGTGCGTTCGCGCGTGCGTGGAGACGCGCTCACACCGCGCGTCCCCTGCTCGTGTGTGTGTGTGTTAGTGCGCGCGCGCGTTATATTAGGTGGACACGGAGACTGCATCAGACTGGAGACACACGCCGGGACATAATAGAGCGGAGATATTGAGGCTTTGATGGTCCTTCCTCCCTTAGCTACCCCCCTCTCCCCCCTCCTTCTCCACCTCCACCTCCTCCATCAATCCTCCTCCTCCTTCCCACCACACACCTCTCTCTCTCTCTCTCTCTCTCTCTCTCTCTCTCTCTCTCTCTCTCTCTCTCTCATACACACATACAAACGTCGGGATCCGGATTCCGGTCGAGACATGTAGTCCCGCGTATCTGAGCGGCCGGGATCGTTTGTAGCCTTCAGCTCTCGTTTTTTTCCCCCCTCACACCCCCCCACCCCACTCCTTCACCTCCAACACTCTTCCTCTCTCTCTCTCTCTCTCTCTCTCTCTCTCTCTCTCTCTCTCCAGCAGCATCATCTCACGATATCGACATAATGTGGCTCGCTCTACCGGAGGGAAAATAACCAATTATGTGGATACCTACGGAAGAGGAGAAAATCGGAGTTGGTGAGTCTCCTTTTATTGCCATTTATTTATTATTTCTGTTGTTGCCATTTTGCTCACATGCGACTTTAATCACGCAGCGCTGCCGATCGTTGTTGTTATTATTATTTTTTACCTTTCTGCACGAGAAACACCCAGTTTTTTGTTCATCGACACCCCGCATAGGCTATCCATCCCATGTACCCCCCCTCCTTTTCCCCCAATTCACCCTCCCACCATCACCACCTTGTCTCCCTTGTTATGTCCATTACAACCAATCACACACACACTTATAATGGCTGATACACAAGGCCAGTGACTGCATAGAGAAGGGGGGAAATTGCGTGGGATGATACAGCCTCCGATCCACCCCCCCTCCACCGACACCAACACCAACCACCACCTTAAAGATGCTCTCGCAGCTTAAATATATACACGCACACACACACACACACACACACACACAACCGCGGGCGCTGCTTGAGAGCTCCACAGTTTGCTTTTTTTTTTTTTTTACTGGAAAGGAAATGCGTCAGTGTAGCATTTTAGCCTTTTCTTCTTGTGAGCATATCTGGAAGGAGGGGAGAGAGAGAGATAGAGAGAGAGAGGGGGGGGGCGCGATTCATGTTGAAACCACGAGGGGGCATCGTGACTGCGTCCCTCCAACAGGTGTAGGCAGGAGGAGTGAAGCTGGAGTCTACCTGTAGACTGAGAGCTGCTGCTGCTGCAACCCCAGAGACTGCACCTTAAACCAACACACCGACACCGTGCATCCACCCCCTCTGCTGCGTGCATCTGTGTGTTTCTGTTTGCACTTTGACCCCCCCCCCCCCGAGAAGGAGGTGTCCAATGCACGATCAGCATTTCTCCGTTTTATTACATTTAAATAAGAAAGGAAAAAAAAACAAAGAGGCGCGTTTTAGAGCGAGCTGCATCCAATCTAATGACCAGCACATAGTCTAGTCCCGTACGGTCTGTATAAATACAGCTAGAGTTAGTTTCTATAGCGTATGATTACACTATGGGGGTGGTGGGGGTTCATTAGGGGAATGAGTCATGTCCAGATGCTTGTTACTTGCAGGGGCTACTCGTGATGGCTCGCACATGATACACACACACACGCGCGCTCATACACCCACACGTCGCATAGATACACACACGCCCACGCATGACAGTTTGTTTGGAGGCATTGCATTTTGCCGTGATGGTTTCATAAAGACTGCAGGATGAGAGAGAGAGAGAGAGAGAGAGAGAGAGAGAGAGACCCCAAATGGCAATCCAGCATCACATCGGCACTTCCACAGTGGCTGTACAGTAAATCTCATCTTCATCCATCCACCATGGAAACACTGCAGGTCCTTTCGCAAGCGCAAATATGTTGGAGGAGGGGATTTATGTAAAAAAAAAAGGGGGGGGGGGATGAGGTGTGTGTGTGTGCGCGGGGAAGCAACAGTTCGGCGCAGCCTCCGCAGCAGCAGCCGGTGCGGAGCGACCCGGCGCTGTCCGCGGTGCTGAAATGTGAAGATGACGCTGTCCGCGGTGCTGAAAGGCGGGGAGCCAGCGTGCCCACACGGTACACACTGTACCTTGTTAGAGGCCCGGCCCGAACCCCTCCGGCCGGTTTCTCCAGCCTCGTGTGGACACGTTCAATATTCCTGCAACATGAGTGGACAGTGAAGCCCACACTCGCTGCCAGCCTGCTGCTGCTGCTGATGCTGATGCTGCCTTCACTGGCAGCGCAGCCACACACACATCCCCTCTGCTCCCTTCCTGCCTCATCTGTGTTATTAGTGGCACCATTTTGCATACAACCCCCCCACCCCCCAAACCCCCCATCTGCCTTCTTTGCTTGATTTGCCATCGCCTTTAAATTGTCTCCCACCAATATTACCGCGCGCCGATGTGAAACCGAGCGGACCTTTCTTCTCTCCCGTGTGATCTTAATGGGCTCCGTCTAAACAGGAAGCAGTTGGAGACCACCTCATGAAACGTTAATGCCTTTCTTAGAATCGCTGCCTATTCATTATTTTGTTCTTGGTTGTGTTTATGCAGGCGATATTAGTTTGTAAATGGCTTGTAAAGTGGCAGCAGAGGCCTGGGTGGAGTGTGCTGTGGTGCTGCCGCCCAGCTCTTACCACTCTGGAACAGCAACTGATGATTATTTTAATCACCAATTAATCTATAATTGCTTGTTTTCTTCCTCAGTGACAAATTTGTTTGTAAAATGTCTAAAGTAACCAAAACACAACACTCATTGCAGTTTAAAAATGAACTATAAGCTAATGGGGAGGTTGTGGATTACAAATATTTTGGATTTCATTTTATAAATTAGATGTAATGAGAATAATAACCATTCTTTCTCTCATCAGTTCTCAATCCAGTCTCAAATGGTTTGGTTCTGCGAGTAGAGCCCTTCTTTTTCATTCCTTTATTTGCAAATGACTCACCGATGAATTTCTCTCATCTAAGCGGCAATATTGAGAAAATGTCTTTACACTTTTATTGGAGAGAGCACCGACTGTAAGTCAGTACCTGCCCACATGAGAGAGAGCCGAATGAATCAGCTGGCTGTGTCCGCGGCCACATGGACGTGGCTCAGACCCAAACTACTGTAGAGCCACACAAAGTAATCAAGTGGACGAGGCCACCATTATCTGAAATGGACAGCTCGAGGATCAAACGTGTTCACGGCAGAACAAAAGATAGAGCTAATGTTCAACTGAGAGTAGGATTAGAGAGATTAATGTAACCCAAAGTAGCATTTCTGCCTGGTTTTAGCTGTGAGTTTAACCCTTAATCTCATCCGCAGTGGAAAGTTGCTCAGCCTCATTCTGGTGAGCACTTTTTGAATTCATGACGGGATCACAAAGTTCATCAGTACCAAAGTTTCAGGCACCTTAACTGGCATGCACATTAGCACACAAAATATATGTTTTGTTGCATGCATGATCGCTATGTCATGGTTATTTACAGGTGCTTTATTAAAAGGTCATCATCTTGCACCTACACGGATCCCTGCAGCTCATCCAGCAGGCCTAGTTTTCTGTGACACTGATTTGGGATCAGATATGGTTAAAAAAATTCTGCCTCCATGGCAGAAATCCCTAGGTTAGCAAGACTTCAGCGCACTAATGTGTCTGAGCAAGTGAGTGTGCATTCAAGTCGTGCTGAACAGCATGACTCAGTGGGCGAAGCCCAAAGAGCGTTGTGTAATTTTTAACTTAGCTAGATCTGGGACAGGACTACTCGAGCCAGGAAAGCAGGACCTTCATGGTCCGCATACTCACATTGCATTACTGGAATGGTTTAAGCAGTTCAGCTTCAGTAGCAGTCATCATTGAGACTAGAACAAAAAGGAAACCAAAGAATGTGAGTTCATTTCAGTGCTGCAGTTTAGATGAGCACTGCGTCCTCTTTAATAAACTGCCTCTCAGTACAGTGGTGCCATTAGCACTCAGTTGTTGTTTTTTTTAAGAACACAATTTCTAAGCTATAATAGTGTTTACTGTTGTGCTGACAGGTTTGTGATGACATGTCCCCTTTCTCTGCAGAGTATTTCTCCCCTGTGGGCCATTAAACAGTTATGTACTGTATGTGTCTCACTGATTCTAAAGCAAGGTCATCAGGCCATGCATGCTCTGTTTTAAGCTTCACAATATTACATACAGATGAAAAACATTTTTCAGGACATGACAGCATGTAATAATATTTATACTGGTTGGTGATATTGATCCCAATTCATCAGTTGTATTGCATTTGGCTTGAGTTATGTTTCAGAAATGTTTGTTATAATATTTCTCTTCATCTCAGCTGAGCAGAGAAGGACAGAAAAATGAAGAGTAGACAAAGAAAATAGGTCAAAAGTTATTCTGAAAATCACAGTATCCTCAGTTCCTAGCATTCTGCATTACATAGTGGACACTTTATACTTTATGTCTGGACATATTTGCAATAAATACTTCAGACAGTAAACATGTATTGATGTGACTTGAACACATCCAAATCTCTGAATGATGTTATACAACTAATGCGATGCAGGTATGTGCCCGTGATACAAGGCGAACCTCTCAGCACAGACACAATGTTCGCAGTGCTAAAACTCTCTGAGAGCTCTGCTTTGCCACCATTTGTTGGTTATTGGTTGCTGTTCTGGAAAATCAGCTCCAGCTTCTGTTCTCACTTCACGCCAACACAGAAAAATGGATCCTTGTGAGACTGTTTTCAAGCAATAAAAACTTTTGGTGGATTTTTGAAAAAAATAAATTGGCACAGGAAACAGAGAATGTTTGATGCTTGATTTAATATTTTGTCTGTTGAAGATACATAGTAAAGATCTACTGTACAACTTTAAATCTGTAAGCACACATTATAATGAAACCTGCTTGGCTTTAGGTTGTAGCTCTGCTTTTTTAACTTTGTTGGACTGTAGGTCATACAGTGGAAAGGAAATATTTATACAACTAATGTAAATCCACCATGTAGACTGCAGAGAAGTGCAATAAAGTACCATATAAGGTGGATTCATGGGAACATACTAACACGTTTTATCAAAATGGAAAAATTTAATTATCCTTAGAGCCAAAAGATTATAGATTATTTTGCAGAGATTGTTTGTGTTAAGGAAAGCTAAAAATCATTAAAACATTAAAGCAGAAATGTGTGAGCCTATTGTGCAATTCGCTGGGGAATCATTTTGAAGTATTATTCCACTTAAGTAAATGTCTAAAGACTAAATAATTGGCCAATATGAGCTTGATGGGTAATGTCTGTGTTTAGTCTTTGTTATATAGTTGTTGGTTGTGTGTGCGCATGTTTTGATGTGTGCATTGAGACCCACACACAAAACAAAATCTCTATCTTGAACTCAAATTCACTGTCGTTTTTTTGTTTGTTTCCTTTTTTTGTAAGAATGATTCAGCTGTTCGTGTGGCCTTGTTTTTGGTCTTTGTTCCTTTGCCAATGTTGATCATTATTTATGAAAGGTGTTTACATTTTTTTGCTGCCGTCAACGTTTCGTTCTCCCCCGCCACCCAACTGCAACTGAAAGTCGCGCCCAGATTACTCGAAGAAATCCGTTCCCCATCATGGTGTTGTAAGGTTGCCACATTGGGGAGCATCTTACCTCTACTGTAAGAGCTGTAGCTCAGACCTGGGGTGAATTTGAGCGTTGTCCTCTGTGGTGTTATTGTATGGGGCGATATAAGCTCTTACAACCCAGGACCCCAAACTGCGCGTGGGCCCACCTACGGAGTCTATCTAAAAAGTGTTTTGTGTGTCTATATTTCTTTTTCACTTCATACTGAAATGTTCTAAAACAAGGATAAAGCCTCCAGAAGCCCAAACAAATAAAACATTCATAAAAATAGGATACTTCTTATTATCTAAGACCAGCTGGAAGATTAAAGTTTTTTTTCTTTTTAGGCAAAATGTCCTCCAGTGGATTAGACTGCCTTTTAAAAAGAAAGCTAGTTTCATTCTTTGATGTGTTTGATAGCTAACTGGGTACATGAATGTAGGTGGTGCTCAGGTTACGTCATGGCTAGGTTGATGTACAGTATATGTGTGGATTTATAGTGAAGTGTGAGGAAAGTGGGGCACAGTAGTCTCCTCCTGTGCCAGAGCTTCATAATCTCTACCAGTGAGTTGCTGGTTACACAATAGTGGCCATAAGATGCCATGTGGACCATGAATGCAACTAAAAAGAGGGACAGTCTGGACTGATATACTGTTGCTGTTTGCTTTTGCCAACATTTTGTCGGTCCTTCCAACAGCCTACGTTCAGCATGTTGAAGTCTAAAGATTTTTTTTTGTCTGCTATGTTTTGAGGATATGCTAATGTGGCGCTGCAGCTTTTAGGCACAATGAAAGAGTGTTTACACGGCTTGGAGGTTTTGTGAGGGAGGACTACGATAATATGAACCTGCGTGATGTGCCCGTCTCTCGCGAACATGACAATCTCATCTTGCTCTGACGTGGCCTCTGCTAAAGAGTTTTCAAATGGTGCGAGTGCCGGTTTTGCAATTCAAATGAAATAGGGGCCATTAAAGAATAGCACTCTCAAATAGGAAATACTTAGCCCCGGCTGGAAGAGGGCCCGAGGCGGACTGAGAAAGGTGACAGAGAGGCTCTTTAAGTCTATCCATCTCCCTCCGTCTAATACATGCCCAATACGCTTGACTTGAACTCTACTGCCATGCAGCATCCATAAGCTTGCCATTTTAAAATGCTCAGATCCCCGCAGCAGTTACAGTGAAGAAAGCCCTCCAGTTTGTAGATGATCTGTTTCCATAGTTACCCAAGCACAGGAACTGAGCACTTGTTACCCTCAAACAGACAACGGAGCCGAGCGCAAGCCCCTCCCTCTCTTCCTCCCCCTCACTGGGTCCCCTGGCTAGTTCATTAGCATGATGATTCACACCAAACTCTCCTTGAAGGGCCACCATTTGTAGGTTTTTCAAAATCGTCAGCGGAGCCCCGTCATTGTTAAACAAGTTTGCCTTTACTGGGGCTGTATGTTACATGGCTGACGTTGCTATGCTGCGCAGACAACCACGGGCTCCGGAGGCCATCATATTGTGGAGGCCTTAACTGTGGCATCCATCCCTGAGGGAATAATCATGTTCTTAATCAGGGCTTGAGTCACAAGATGTTTCTGTTTATGGTTAAAGACTGCATGATGCTGCAAAAGCAGGTGGCGTACGAGATTTATGCTAATACCGACTTATGATAAAGCAGCGTTTAGGCATACTACTTAACAGTTTGTGTGGGCTCTATTTTGGGAGACAGTTCAATTAACTTAACATTGCACAAAAATCAGGCCGCTTAAGAATTAATTGCCTATTAAAATGACTACCCACTTCAGGGTGGGAGCTTGTTTACTGTTTGCTAAGCAGTAGTTCCTGTGTGACACTGTGTTTAGATGTTTGCGTTAAACAGCTTATTAAAAGCAGCGCTGCCACCCCAAAACACACGCTGTGTGAGGAGACAGCGAAGTCGGGGATGCACCTCACTTATTCAGGGGTCACAAAGATGAAACCAAGCACAGATTTTAATGTAGCTTCCCTTGATATTCAGCACTTGTATGAAACTACAAACAAGGTCAATGTTCTTCCTCACTGTTGTCTTATGTTTTTTTTTCTCTTTCCTTTCTGCACAGTGATCTGCAACTTCCGATCGCCAATATGTCAGGCCCTGGTCCTGGAGATTGGGGAAACTGTTCAGATTTTGGAGAAGAGTGAAGGTAAAAAAAAAATTTAAAAAAAATCAGATGACCATTGGCAATGCATGCTTATGGTGGCGAAATTACTGTGTTTGATTGTAATTAACAGATAGATGCTGTATCAGATGTGGAAAGTAGACAGTACTGGTAATTTCACCCAGTCTAGTCCACCTTTGAATTTTATCTGAGAATCTGGGGGAGGGTAGCCAACAGAGGGGGAAATTTTACACCTTGTTGTGAATGACAAAATCAATCAATGACAAATTCAGTATTTCCCAACCAGAGCTTTTTTCTAGCAGCATGGAGACAGCTTTGAAATACCATTTAGACCTTCTGTTGACAAATAAATGCTTCAATTTATGGGTCCATAATTTCCTAATAAATTTGTTGGAATATTCCTCTTAAGAAATGTGTTTCCTCATGCTAAGTAAAAGGAAAACAGAGACAATGCTCTGAAACATATTTCAGTTAAGAGCTTAGTTAGTTGAGTTCATAAGCATTTGCTGATTTCCACAGGAAAAAGGCTATTTAAATCATTTTTGCAGACATATCACTGAAGATAAACCAGTTAATAAATTACAGAAAATCTTATTAAAACCTAAAAAAATCTAATTGAAATATGACAAACATATTTTAATAATTTTGTTATTAGCCAAGTGACCAAGGCCAGGCAAGTCAAAGCCAAAGTTAACAAAGTTAGTGAGTAGTTAGTAACACACAATAAATGAAAATGATATTGTTTACTATTTTGGCCAACATGTAAACAAAAAAAAATGTCTGTGCAATGTTACGCAGAGCCACAGCAAAAATGTGGAAATGCACATACTGTATACAATAATGCGTATCATTGTGAGGTTCCCTGATGTGCACTTTACTCTTCCTTCAGGTTGGTACAGAGGCTTCTCCACCAAGAAACCTTCTATCAAGGTAATTATACCAAAATACACACGTTTCTGGTGTTGATTCCTGCATGTTGAATACAATATTCTGCATAGACATTAATTTAGAGTAAAAAAACATCTCCCCAGACTCTGGATCACAAGACAAAGTGAGGGAGGATATGTGGATCACTAAAAGGACAAAAAAGACACAAAAAAACAAAACGAACTGTAAAGAATTGTAAAAAAAAAAAAAAAAAAAAAAACTGCCTATAAAGATGTATGTGTACATAACAATACATTACAACAATACAAGCATTTTTCACAGCAAGTATTTCATACAAAGTTAGCTAAGATTTTATTAAACAAAACATCTGTAAAACTGGTTGCCTTGTGATACAAAGTATTCTCTGCATGACGCTTTTATCAAAGGCGAATGCATTTTTGTGAATGATAATGTGATGTGAGAGATTTGCATCCCCGAAATAACTTTTGTCTAGACAACAAAGGCCTTAATGACTGATTAACTTATTGAATAGAGCTTTGATTCAACAAAAATAGAAATCTCCTGACCCGTGTTTCCAGAGGTTCTGTCATAAAGACACTGTTTAAACCAAGTACTTCTGACACCATAGCACAGAAGCACTAAATGTACTGCCTTCTTCAAAAGATGTTATTTAAAAAATGTGAATTAAAAACTATATAGCAAACATAAAACAATGGATACACTGTATGAGCATATCTTGGACACATGCCAGTGTAATTTCTTTTCAATTGTAATATGGGATTTTACATTTCCTAGGCAATTACTGCACCATCTACACAATACTCTTGAATTAATGTTGCAGTGCTGTTTTCCTCCTGTGCAAAATTTTAAATTTGTTTGTCTTTCAGCCAGCAGATGGTGCAATTAGTAATTCAAAAACCAGTCAAAAAAGGTTCTTTTCTTTTCTTTTTTTAAGCCATTTTTTTTCTAATTAATAAAAATAAATAGCTTTCTTCAGTGATTTCTACAGGGCAGACACAGCACATGCTTGTATCTTTGATCAAGGTGCAAAGAAAGTTAAGATAGATGGCAGGATGGAGCGATTGAATCCAAGGCTCCAAGATTAGAGTCTGTTCATGCTGCATCATTATGATAAATCGCCTGAACAATGCTCAGTAAGAAGAGACCGTACTGTAGGAGCAGAACTCAGAATAATACAACACCATCACTGCTGACAGAGATCGATACTCTGCACTGCAGTAAGTGGTTATTATATATGACTGACACATCTGCTTCCCATAGGATGGATTGCTCAGTAAAGGATGTTTATGACGGAATACATAATTGATAACCTGTAGCAGAACGGGAGAGGCATCAGGCAAAGTCAGAGACAAAGACCTGCACATCCATAATACAAACTGTAGTATCACCAGAGGCTCAGGTACTAGATGTATTATTAGAAACATGAGAGCAGCAGGTAATTTTTGCTATTTTGTATGTCCACTCTGCTTTAAACATGAAATGTCCGAAACTGAAGTGTTATGTGATGCTGCTGGGATGTTTTAAAGAAAGCACAAAAGCTGTCCAGTCCCGGTAAATGTAGGTGTTAGTGGCTACATGCTGTCCTTCTCTACTCTCATCAGCTATTTACAGTTCTTACTAACACCCCTCCATTTTGTTATGTACTCGGCTGCCCACATTCAGTCGCCCCCATACTCTCTCTGTGCGGAGAGAATTCGCTGTTCTCAGTGTGGCCAATTCTTCACATCTGGCAGATTAGAATAAGAAAGATGAACTGCAAGGGTGGCAGTTGGCACCAGTCAGTCTCGCATGCCCTTCCCCTGCTAAGCCAAGCCACAATGGGGCTCCTGCACATTGCTCTGCCTCTCAGCTCTGTGGTGTGTGCAAAAAAAAAAAAAGAGCTTCGCATTCGTTCTTTTTTTCTTTTTCTTTGCGTGGCAGAAAACGTTAGCACACGACAAAGCAGAAATTGTCAAAACACAAATAAAAGAATTGTGATCTTGCATTTCCTTCGCTGCATAAAGTGTCGCCAGCAGAACTGTAAAACATCTCTCTTTTTCTTTTTTTTTTAAACAATTATAGCACTCAGCACAGTTATTGTACCTACACGAAAATTTACACGAGTGCAACACAATACTGTACATTTTGGTTACGTGTTGCCGGAGAATTAGGACGTAATCCTGTCACACTCTGTAACGTCTCCGCTCCCTCCTCTGTCCACAGGGTATTTTCCCAGTCAGCTATGTCCACTTGAAGAAATCTACAGTGACCAACAGAGGGTAAGTTGCATGATAAAGTTTTTTTATATGGGCTTGCACGCCATCATAATTAGGTGTGCACATATCCAGCCTTTTTTTAAAACCTTATTTTGAGCTTTTAGAGCTACCCCACCCCGATGCATCCACCCCCACGGAAGTATTCATACTGAGTGGTAAAAGGTAGTTCATATAATCTGCACATTAAGACTTACTCAAGAGGAGCAAACACTGTAAATCAGCATGCACTGCTTAGTTGCAGCGGAGTCGATTTGCTCTCTGGTATTATCAATAAAGGGACCTTGAATCTTAACAAATTTACAGTGTGAGTCATATGAGGAGCATCTTATCTCCTGAGTTTTTGAGTGCTAAACTCTTGATAAATAGCAACTGGGGGCGTTTTCTTTCTTCTTGAGCTCTAATTGTTGCCTTTTTAGTCATGAAAACAAGTTTTTAATGTGGGATTTAATGTGGATGGGTTATGTCAATGCCAATACCCAGTCCACTAAATAAGGTCAGTATCTGTAACTGATCCAGCATCGGTATGGGATTGTTGCTGGAGCTTTACAAAAGCAGGGGGTCCGCAAATATGTGGAAACAGGAATTCTTGTTTAAGGTTTTCAATTTTACTGTGTCATGGCAAAACCTCCTGAAATCCTTCTCTGTACAGCATACAGCAAACATGCCTCACTGACAAATTCATAAATATAACTACAGGCAAAGACAGAATTGAACCTGTGTTGAGTCAGTTTGTCAGGTGGGCCATTTGTCGATAAAGCAATCCCCTTAACATGTCTGACTCTAAAAGGCCTCTCTAGGTGGTGTTGTGCACTGGTGAAATGGACTTCTTTATGGCAAAGTTGGATTTACATCAGTCTTTGCCATCAATCATAGCCTATTAAGACTTCCTTTTGTTTTTTGTACTACCAGACGTAGTACATCACACTATGCTTCACAATCACAATATAAAGGTGCACATAAGGTGATAAGGTGTAGAATTTATTCATATCTCCCACCCAGTGTCAGTCAGCCACAGCTAACATTAGAGAGAAGGAACACCATGTACATACATATATAGGAAACATTACATTATCTGCATCATTGACTTTGAATGTGTTTATTATTAAGTAGACACATAGAGTAGAACAAGCCTGTTAAATTTATTGCAGCACATTGCGTTTTATGTGGGAGGGGAGTGCAGCTCAAAATACTGGAGGCCTGCTGTGTGCAACATCGGCAGTGCTTTCTCTCTGCAGATCAGCAGCTACTAGACCTTTATTGAGATATATCTTGAAGAGAATTACCACCCGGCAGCTGCTGACATGCATGCACATACTCTCTCACACAGAGACGCACAACGCAGCGGTCATCTGCAGTTCCCGTCACAATAGCTGGCCACGGCTACAGAGGCCAGAATAAAGGCAGAGACAAAAACAAGCAGCAGAGCTCTTTATCAGCTCGAACTCATGGATGTTAAATCTGCAGGCTGGGATCTGTGGCTCAGTGTGGGAGCACTGGGAGCTGGCTGTTATATCACCACCCTCCAGTTGAGCTACCACATAGAAGGAGGACTTTTGTTCGCACTCAAACAATTAAAAGTGCAGACTTGGAAACTGACATTATTATACTTCCTCGCTCCAGGAGTTGCACTTTGGGAAATCTGCTTTGCTGTCTCATGGAGTTAATGAGGTGACACACCCACTGCATATCACTAGTTCTCCCAGAGCATCGCAGACAGTTACCCTGACTCACTGTGTAATGGATGGAGATTCTTCCCTTTTTGAAAAAAAACAATGTTACAGTGGTAAAGTTAATTCTTTACAGCGCAGGCCTGAGCTTAGTGAGCAAAAGTGGCAAGTGTCACAAGAGATCTAACCTTTGGTTTAACGGTTCCCTGTGAATGTGGTTTCACAGGAAGGTTGTGTGTTGTGGTTTTTACTGGAGTGCTCCACCCCCGCTCCCAAGCGCAGCCAGAGGAAATCTCATTACTCTTCATGATATTACCTCTTTGTCATTTTATAGCTGTTCTCTAAAAAGCTGGCTTATACGTGTATGTGGTTATTTATGTGTGCATATTTGTCAGGAAGTTACTTGGAAACATAATTATTTATACTTTAAATCTGACTCATTTAAAAAATATGTTGCTAATTATTCAACAGAAACAATGAAAGTAACTGAGTTGCTCAGCGCATCTCTGTAAAAAGTGCCTTTTAAAGTATTCCAAATCCTTGTCATGTATTCTGCATTTAACATATTTGGAAATACTGACCTTCAACATAGTGTAATGCTCCTAATCCATATCCTGGATGCCTCTTCATCAGAGGGTAACATTAGCAAGCGAGCAAAGAAGACACAACATGTCAAAAGGCAACTTTAGACTGAAAGAAAGGTGTAATTTATTGGTGGTGTGTAAAGGTGTTCCCACTCCTCCAGCCTCTGCACCAGGCTAAGTCTTTAACTATGTTCTGGTGTTATGTGTATTCAAATTAAACTCTGTTGTATGGCTGTTCCTTTGTACAAGTGGTTGCTGCTGTGTATGTTATTCAGTCTTTAAAACAGGTTAAAGAAAGTCTCTGACACTCGGGCACAATTTGGGTTGATCAGTGACAGAAACTTTTTGTCTGATGTGCTCCTGCTGACCCATACCTGAGAAAAAAAAGCTGCATTCTGCAATAATCAGATACTTGAGCAAAATCTATCTATCTATCAGAAAAATAAACTAAAATGCGCAGCATCTGAATATTCAGATAGTCAAGTCAGGTACCTTCTCTTGCCTGTCTTCCATGCAATAGCACCCCCCCAAGGTCACAATTTATTATAGTCACAGAATGTGGTGTTACACAGACATTAAATTGATATCAACCCTCCACCAAACTACCAGTAAAAACATTGAGTCACATTGTAAGCCCTTACATTAATGATTACTGAATAAAAGAATCACATTACAGTGAGGTGTTATAGCTCAACACTGATATTGCATATGTGCTTGTGTGCGCTCGCATTAGTGTACTTTTTTCCTCCCCCTTTAGGCTATGCGAGACGGTGGTGCCCCTCGAGGACCCTATCATCACAGAGACCACCTCCACACTGCAGGAATGGGGTGTCTTGTGGAAGCAGCTCTATGTGGTCAGTATTACAGTGCATGCCTCCACTAATATTAAAACAAGACACTAAGCAATAAATGTGAGAGACTCAATCTGACATAACCAAAGATTTCCAGGGGAGAAAAACAGCTTTCTCCAAAAGAAATTACATCCATTGTTGTTTCATTTGCATCTTCCTAAGGGGGTTTGATGGAAGAGGCTTTTCTGGTATGTTTTTCTTCCCGGCGCTTAATTCAACACCTGGTATAACCAGGTCTTTCTGCAAGAGCACTGAATAGCCTGAGATACAGCAAAACATACAGGGACAGCTCTTTTTAGTTATTTCCCCATAGCTTGTCGTTCTGACTGTCACCCTACATTTTCATATACTGTCTATGTAGAAACAGAAATGGTAGTTGGACACAGATAATGGCCTACAGACCTGTCGTATGCAATTTCATGCTGTGTCATTCAGCCATGGATTGATCTTGGCCTGCCTCTCGTGGTCTCTGCATCCTCTCGGGATCCAGCACAGCTCACCACCTTCAGTCGGCTTTTGCTTGGCGGGCAAAAGTGATTACTGGAAACCTAAAGCATCCTTAATCCCGCTACGTGTCGATGGGGGCAAGGCAGAAGTGGTTGGTAGGGTTTTGAGTTTGGAGCTGAGTGGATACGTTGTGGGGCTGGCAGCGAGTTTTTACATAACCTCTCACTGAGGACTGCTCATGCTCTGAGCAACTAAGGAGCCCGAGGCATTGGTGTGATGATGTAACTTCCTCTGAAGCTCGACTAATGTGAAGCGCTGATTTAACAGTGCTCATTTTGGTGCTCACCCCCTGTGTGATATGGGCCATGTTGCCACAGTTGCATCCATAATAATAGGACGTAGCATTGGCTAGATGTTGATGCATTTCACCTTATTGTTACCAATTACAATTCATGGTATTACTTCAGGGAGCAATGGCCTAAGCATAACTGTGTATTTGTTATAATGTACATAATTAGCCCCACCAAATAGACGTCCGAAAGGGCTCATCAACCCCAACAAAAATCTTTGCTTTTCACCAGCTAGCAGCCTTTGAGAACATGCAGTGTTTATCCTCATTAAATTTACATGGGCATTGTGGCGGCGCTTAATCTTTGCATTTGTGTAAACAAACCTGGGTGGTAATGTGGACTTGTCATACCATTAGGGAGAACAGAAAATGCCTGAATTAAAAGCGTTGTCCTTGGTCGGCGAGAAATGGTGATGAAATTCATTACCGTGAGGAGGTCAAAGCAGACTTGCGAGGGAAATTTATTTCTTTGTTTCATTAACAAAAGCAGTGGGCTTTAAATCTCAGTAGCAGCACATATTATTCTGCTACCTGCGCAAGCTGTCAGAAGTGGTTAGAGCTTAGTAAGAAGGTGAAATTTATCATTATCATACTTTATGTGTACAACATTATGATATTTTATACCGTATACTTTATGAATGTACTGTGTGTCTGGTTTTTGTGTACAGCCTTGTAGTTATAATTTAAAATTAATAACACAGATGACATTGGGTCATTTCTCATTTAATAGTAGTTGAGATTATGCATTCTAACCAAGTCTTTTTTTGGCTGCTTGTATAGAAACACAAGGTGGATCTGTTCCACAAGCTGCGTCATGTGATGAACGAGCTCATCGACCTGCGCCGGCAGCTGATCCAGGGTCACCTCGCCCAGGACCAGACCCGAGAGATCAAGAGGCACATCACCGTGCGGCTTGACTGGGGCAATGAGTGAGTTGCTCTTGTACTGAGTGCATTGTATCGAGAGACAGAGAGAGGGGGGATGCAAATATTACAAATATTTTATTTTAACTATTGCCTACCAGAGAATGCCATATTTCTTTGGCACTAGAGAGATCTACAACACTGGATGAGTGGGTGCGTAATAGCATCCTCTGTGATGTAATTTCATGGTCATTTAGCAGATGAGTCAATCTCAAGCGGCTTAAAGTCAATGCACATCCCCCTGGCGGAACTGTAAAGCCATATTCTTACAGTTGCCAGTTTCAAACTCCATCCAACTGAGCTGTGACAGGCATCCATAACGGAGATAAAGATGTGAGGGCTTCAGCTCGGCTAAGGAGGCGCTTTGTAGCGGAGGGACCATCTGTCAGTTTAATATAAGATTCATTGCACAATTGAACTCAAATGTATGCAGATATTCACGTGCAGCTACCTCACTGGATTGGCCAAGATTAGCGTGAGTGATGCTTGAACTGCACGGGTTAAAATAAAGCCCTACTCAGCAGGGGGGGGCCCTAGATACACTGTATTTTGTTCACCATGCGTGTCAGGGCCAGCGATGTTTAGTGCACACTGACCTGAGAGCTGGCGTGATCTAATTTCATGGTCAGAAGATCACAGTGGCACTGATAGCGGTCCACGATTTGCACAGTTTTGTTTAAGTGAGGAGTTACAGTATGATATACAGCAGCATGAAACCAGGGGTGCAATGCAACAAAGTATTATCATCATCATCTATAGTATATATGTATTAACTTTTATACCCTGGAACATCTTTAAAATAGTCTCACCTCACTAAAACATCCCAGAGATGCAAAAAATGTTTTACAGATATGTCATAAGAAAATATTGCACAAGACAAATAGAGAGTTGTGGCGCTGCAAACATGAAAAATGGAGTCTTGAGTGTTTAGTTCAGTATCACTGATGCGTCAGAGTGTTGCAAGAAGACAGAGTTTACGTGAGCAGAAATGGTTATGTGCAGACACTTTTCTTTTATTGTCATGGTTGTTACATAAAACTTGAACTCCACTACATGAATCAGGTAATACCGTCCCCTATTATATCCATCTGGCAGCTAATTGTATTGCAAAGGAAGTAAAACATTCACTAATTTCATGATGCATTGCTCAAGTTTAAACTGACTAACACTATCTCATGATAATGGTGATAATAATAACAGTAGGAATAGTACTCATTAAGCAAAGAGGCTCCCTATTAGAGTGATATATTAGACACATTAAATCATTTAATAATGAAACGCTGCGTTAATGTAAAAGCATTTTGCTGCATTTAACGACTTGGTGGTCGTAGTTAAACTGAGACCAATTCATTGTCCTTGATCGAGCAATCAGAGGTGTTTTTATATGTAAAAGTTCGACATTTTGGGAAAAAAATGCCTCTATTAGCTACCACTATTTCTAGACCCTGAGCAGTTGCCAGGCAACCAGTGGAGACTCCAGGAAGTAACTGTGCTTCGCCAAGAGTCTGGCACATAACCACCCCCCCACCCCCACCCTCCTGTAAAACAGTCGTTTTTACACTTCAGTTTCTGTACAGATTAAACAAACAAGATGTCATGTGTTATTTAGTGAGCCTGAGAAGCACTAATGTGGAACAGAGCCATGCTGGGGTTTTTTTTTGTTTGTTTATTTGTTTGTTTGTTTGCTTGTTTGTTTGCTTGTTTGCTAAGATAAACTAGCTGATGCACAGTCATGAGAGAGTTACTGAGCTCTGCAATAAAATAATCAAATAAACATATTTCCTAAAATGGCAAACTTCTCCTCTCATAACTACAGAGTAGAATAAGAATTATATTATTTAATTCTGAAATATAGCTGGATAAATTAGATTATTTATTCTTACTGAACATAGGTACAATAACTAATTAATAAGTAATTATAAATCGACTAAGATATGCTATAACAATATGAATTACATTTGGACAATTCTTATCATCCTGACTTCTTTCATCTTGATCTTGACTTGAAACACCCCTAATCCCTCTTTCATCAGGCACCTTGGCTTAGACCTTGTCCCCAGAAAAGAGTTTGAAATGGTGGATCCAGATCAGATCAGCACATCGGAGCTATACAAACTGGTATGTTGGGCGGGATCATTCCTGAACCGGTGCATGCTGTACAAATTCAATCCATGAATAGTTGATTACGATGAATTAATAAAGCAAATGTACATTCTTTGAAGGATGAACATGCAGTGACATCCATTTCTGCCACAGGGATCTCACACACTCTGAGCCCCTTTCTTTTCATTGCACAGCCTGGGCTTTGTACATATAAGTATGTGTTGTTGGATGTGTAGAGATGTGTGAATGTACCGATTATCAAATCATCCATAAGAAGGTGACTCACAAGAGAGAGAGCACGATTCAGCTGTTGGAGCTCCCTCATGTGACCCGCTCTTTATGCTTATCTTACCGCCATATTGAGTGTGTCCCTTCTCTTGCATGCACGTGACTCTCACAAGCGTGATTGCTGGCTTGCAATGCAGACGTAATGCAAAGTGACAGGCCCAGGTGAGGCTATGGGAAAATACATACAAATGAATTTTTCAGTTGTGTTTTTTTTTTCCCTTTAAATGACATATTTTAGTCTTGTTTGCTTTAAAACCTTCAACCAGACTAGAGAATTATTTCCATAAATAAATAAAGCCTCAAATGTATTTTAAGGATGTGGGACTTTCAGACCTATACACACACACACACACACACACACACACACACACAGACTTACTGAAGCAGATCCAATTTTAGAAATATGCGATTACAGCACAGATGTTATGAAATCTACTGCTGGAGTTATCTAGGAGGGAGATCCTTCCTGGTCAGTAGCTGAGGCTCCATATGCTGATCAAAACACTCTCCAACTGCCCCGCAGCCTCCCATTATCCCACTGCCATGTTTCTCAGCTTTGCACGCAGAATGTTTGTGCACTAAACGCTCTGTCCAGAAACAACAGCGTAGCTCTTCCTTGCCAAAAAGCCTCCTGACTCTGTCGATGAAAGTGAGCTTGTTTTTGGCAGGGCACAGGGCCTTGGCACCTCTTCAGGTAGGGGAGTAGAGGAGTTCTTTTAGGCTGCTGAGCGGAGAGGTGTGTGTGGGCGATACTGGCTTTGTCCTCTCCTCTCCCACACGCTCACGTTTTGCCTCATGTGGGCTTCTTTTAGCGCCGCAGGAGCAGTAGTGTAACCACTCTGCAACGTACGTAGGTGAGATCCTTGTTAGATTTGCGGTCTCGAACGGAGGGGCTGCTCAGGTGGTGTGTGTCTGAAGCTGCTATAAGGTAAATAAGTTCAGCGCTGTGTGGGAAGAGTAAAGAATGGGCCGACTGATCTGACATCTTTTCCTTTTGAACTTCACTCTTTTTCAGCATGTATCCAGCAGACACTGTGGTCAGCAAAGCACAAACCAGGTACAGTCTTTTCAAAGCGGTTTGTTTACAAAATCATCAGATCTTTTCATACTGTGTCTCTTCATCTTTCACTTTGTATTGCTTTTCCTGCACTAAACGAGGGCACCATGTGACACTTTTAGTCTATTAGCTACATGCAACCCTGAAGATCTAGGATTTCCTCTCAGGTCTGTGGAGAGGTTAAGGGTTCATAGGGTTAAAAAAAAAACAACCTTGATATAAAATTTTAATTACAAGGTGCCAACGCTATAGAATCTCACACTAATGCTGCCACAGTGCAAGAGTTGATCACCACTGGGACTGCATGTGCCCCAAGATGCATGCACAGACAGTACTCAAGGGCACTTTGCATAGTTGTGTTGCATTCTGGTTCCATTAAGGGATGCAGTGTTTTTAATATATAATGTCTGGTTTAGTTTATCATCCAGACCAGAGATTTTCAAAGTGAGGGGCGGGCCTCCCCAGGGGGGCTCCAAAATGTATCATGGGAGGCTCAGTGAAAGCAAGTGGAAAAAAAAGAATTACATTACTTATTACATTAGATATCAAAAGGAGATCACATAGAATATCCCAAATGTGTGGGATTCGGTTAGAGACAGTCCAAAGGTACAGAAGTTGAATTTGACTGTTTTTCCCAGTTTCCAAGAGTCAGGAACATTTAAATGCATTAGGACAGACCTTTTAATTTTTTTTTTGGTTATTTAGTTAGTATAGTCTGAAGGGAGGCCCAAAGTCTCAGACTTTAAAAAACTCAGATCTAAATGCTAGTCGCACTCCCATATTGCCTACATTGATTTATTGAGAATTTACTGATAGATTTACTGTCAATTATAATGACAGTTTATGCCACAAGAATGCACCAACCCTGCAGCCCACAACAACAAATACAGACCACCTTAACAATCATTCATTCATCATTTCTTTATTCAGATGGCAACTGTAGATAGCATGTACCCGCAGCACAGGATGAAATACACTGTGGAGCATATATCAATGAATTATTCACCCCTTACTGTACCCCCGCTGGTCTGTTAAATAAGCTTATCTATATACAGAGCCACAGGGTAATTGGCCTCCCTTGCTGTAAGGACCCGCCTTGTTAGCGGTCACTTTCTTCTTCGTTCCCAGGGTGACAGCATGAGACAGCGCCATGGTGACGGTTGCCGTGTCCCCGTGTCGCACCACCTCTTCATCAATCTGAAGAGCTTTACTTACAACAGCATCAGCGAGGATGCAGACGTCTTCTTCTTTCTGTACGACACTCGTGAGGCCAAACAGATCAGGTACGCGGGGGAATCTCAGTGGTAAACAGAAAAGCCCCAAGTGATCCCGCAATGCGCACTGTGGGCATGCAAGGGCAAACACACACATACACACACGCTATCTCTGTCCAGCAGATTGACAGAGGAATTCTGTGGTTGACAGACACTCTGAAACTGTGAACTGGCTTCTTTTGCAGCGAGAAGTTCATGGTGAAGCTGAACAAAAATGGAGGACCAAAGAATCCGGAGAAGGTTGATCGTCTGTGTGCTCTCTTCACGGTAACACATTTTCCCATCTTAAATACAGACATTCTCTATTTCAGCTCTTCAAGTATCCTGCTAATCCCTTTCATCCCATTCTTCTTCAGGACCTGAGCAGTAAAGACTTGAAGAGAGACCTGTACATTGTTGCACACGTCATACGAACTGGTAAATAAAGTACACCGTGCAAGAAGCATCCTCACGTTTAATGGCTGGAGAGTTTTGATTCGTCAGTGTTTCTCCCCTCTCTTTTACGTTTCCAGGCCGAATGCTGCTGAACGACTCAAAGAAAGGCCCTCCTCATGTGCAGTACAGGCGACCTTATGGGTGCGCTGTGCTCGCCATGAGTGACGTTTTCCACACTATCACAGACCTCAAAGAGGAGAAGGACTTTGTGCTCAAAGTTTACACGTGAGTCCACATGCAAAGGGCTACTTCTTGATTATAAATGCAGTAGCATGGAAAAGGATTGCTCTGGCATTTTGAAACAAAATAATGAAAGTAGAACATAAAAATAGCCTGCGTACACTTTAGTTTCTGTAGCCTCTTGTGTCTTTCTAGTTGGATGCTTTTTTTTTGTACCTTTGGAAAAGGAGTTAAAGTGTCTGTGCAGCGAGGTGGGAACGCGTGAATGTTCTGCAAGCGTCTTGCATGACAACCTGGTGCTTCTGTGTTGATGCCTGGTGTGTTTTGACCAGAATGATAATGAAGTGTCCTCTGGAAAATCAATAGCTGCTCACCCCGGGCCTGAGATAGGGCACTTGGCGTGTTGTGAATCTGGCTGCTTCTGTTAGGCTTCGCCTCACAGAGAGCCACTCCTGTATGCCGGCCAACCCAACGAAGGAGGGAGACACAGAGATGGAGAAGGGGAGAGACCGAGAGAGATGACACTTAGATAATTGTGCAAAGTTAGAGGACAAAGGCAAATAACACCAAGCTCAGCATATTCTCTTGTCAGCCAACAGCTAGGATGTCTCCTTGTGTCCTCCTCAGCATCCGCTCTGGGTCAAAGGTCATTCATACTCACTGCAATCCTGTTGTTTGATATTTTTCTTGTGTAGTATTTTCAGGGATAACTGTACAGCCCAGTGTGAAATAAAGATTTCTAGAATAGAAAGCTGTCGTTTTTATTGGATTTCTCTGCTGAGGTGAAGAGCTCTTCCCTTTAAAAAGCAAGCAGTGATTCAGTGCTGAGCTGCCTCCAAACTGTCGGCTCCTATAACGCTCCAGTCTGTGCATTTCCCCATGCCATCCCAGGGGCCTACAGGCCCACAGTAATGAAAAAGGCTGGTAGAGAGCTGGCTGTCAGGTTTGCTTAGTGAGCTGTGCATTTGGGCTAATGTGCTGCTTGATAGCACCTCCCCCTGCTGCTACCTTTTCTCCAGGAGGAAATCGTCTCTGGGACACATGCTGTTCATGTAGTCCCCATGCGCACAGTCCTGATCCCTCCATCTGGACCCTCTAATGGGTGCGTTGTTAACAGCCCTACACAACTGTCTTTCTCTGCAGATGTAACAATGAGAACGAGTGGTACCAGATTCAGGAGAACATCATCCGCAAGTCCAACACCAAGTACTCAGCTCCAAGCACCAACTATGGTAAATATGTCTCTACAGATCTGTTACATGTGTGGTTTCCTCAGGGTTAGACCTGCACCTTTTTTTTCTTTTTGTTAGAGTAGTTCACATTGAATAAGCAGATATGATGTTCAGGATTTGCTCAAGGACAATTGGCAACAAGGCACATGACTATATACTGTGTATCTGTACATATATGATGTTTTGGTCTGTGTACATTTAGTTATGGTTGTATTTTTCCCAGATTGTAGGTATTTCTGCCTACCCTGGTACTGTGGAGGTGTTTGGAATTTAACTTGCCCTTTTCTAGACTTGATGTCATTTGTAGAAAGTAGTTCCAACTGTCTGGAAAAAAATATTTCACTGCTCCCAGCCAAGAAAGCGTAATTGTCCTGAGCTCAGCTAACCGACCTCTGGCTGTAGCGTCATATTTAAAGGACAACTAAGAGCGGTGCTTCAATATTCTCATCTAACTCTCGGCAAGAAAGTGAATAGGGCTGCTGAAAAATCACAGTGGGTGACGTCTTCAAATTCCTTATTCTGTCTGACCAATTTTCCAAAACCCAAAGATTTTCAGTTTATATCGTATAAGAGAATAAAAAAAACCCAACATATTGCCTAAAATGGTGAACTATTGATTTGATTAATTGAATTAGTTAAAAGCAGATAGTCCTATTAGTATAACATCATTTTATATTTTTAAGTGATTTTAAACAATTACACGATTCCCTGATATTTATCAATGTTCATGTCAAATACAGTGTATACCACCTCTACCTGACCCCACTGTAATAATCACCTGAGGGAGAAAATACGTTGTAGTGTGATAACACATGATAGTGCAGCTCACTTTGTGTCTTTGGTATTAAACCGTGTTTTCAAAATGGCTCCACTGTAAGTGTGAACTCTCCTCATTCACTATTGCTTCTCTCTTTATGAGCATCTCACAGTTTGATATATGACTCATGCCTCACAAAAATCTGTCACTAGATTTGTGCGGCGCCCATATTTTTCCTTGCTTCTTTGCGTAATTTCACGACACCATTTCTCCTCCCTCCCTCTGTTCTCCCTGGCTCTGATCACGTCTCTCCATCCACTCTTCTGTCTGTCTTCTCCCTCCCCCACATTCTGACTAATGTCCTTTAAATACCCCTCTGTCCCTCCCTTCTTCCATCTCCCTTCATCTCCGTCCCTTCGCTTTCTTTGCTTCAATCCCACTATCCTCCCACAACCTACACCTCTTCACATGCCCTTTCCCCCCCATTTACACACACACACACACACACACACACACACACACACACACACACACACACACACACACACGTATACACACATATTCATATATGCCACCCATCCCTGCCCCCAGGCCTCATAATTTCCCTGCAGCTGCTGCGGGGTGAGCTGGAGCAGATCAGACGGGAGAACCAGGCAGTGTTCAACAGGGCCCTGGCACTCACACGCAAACTGGGCTTCCCAGATGTCATCCTGCCAGGTAAGGAGGCAAAGAGCGGTAGGCGGTAACGGGGACAGAGAGGTTCAGGAAGGAGGTGGAGACCAGGGGCCAGATGGCTGGGAGGAATGAAAAGAGGGGAAGGTCACAGTGCGGGATACCAAGGATGCAGATGAGAAAAGCAAGGACAGAGGTTAGAGAGTTAATAAAAGAAAACAGCAGGAAATAGCATTAGAAAGATATAAGAGAGCCTGTGGTGATGAGGAAATATTCATGTGTAAGTTGTGTCACATGCTGGATATTTTTACCTCTGTATTTCCATTTGGTTAAAGTAATGGTTATTACTTTAAACTTATACATCACTACACGTCAGAGGAAAATATTGCACTATGTACTTCACTACATTTATCTCACAGCTACAGTTACTAAGTTCTATTCAGATTTCATATTAAACACACGGAATAATGTTATACAATACAATACTTGTACCATATTTGTACAATACCAGTGGCCCCATCAATTTGTTGATTAAGTTCCACCTCTCTGAACGCTAAACTATCAAACTGTATACAGTATAAAATAGTTAAGACGAGAAACCTGTCCACCATCCAAGAAAGTTAAATGCCACATACACACTGACTCATCAGTATTAACAATGTGATAATATATCAGCCACAGGGGCCTTTTTTCTGCAGAGGTAGTAGATTTAACTGATAGTACATGTGGACTTTGATGAAGACGTTGAATGCAGGGCTTTTACTTATAATGGAGTATTTTGAAATTGCTATTACTTTTTCTTAACACCACTGGTATTCTGGAAACTCTGTGAGATCGGCATTTGGGTCAGGTGCTCGGCAAATTATGAAGAGCAGAGGTCTTCAAAGAGGGATGGAAAGGGAGAGGAGGTGTGTGTTTATTTCGGTATATTTCATCAGATAACATAGCTCTGCTTTGTGTCTACTGAGAATGTATGATCCTCTCCTCTCCTCTGCTCTCCCCTCCTCTTCCTACTTTTTTCTCTCTCTCTCTCTCTCTCTCCTCGCCAGCTCCTTTCCAGTTAGCCTGAAATACCTCCCAATATCACCCCTTGTGACTCATCCCTCCCCAAGGAAATGACTTGGATATAAATAACTATAATCTGATTTTATAAATAACTGCAATATCTTCCTCCACTGTTGCCACTGATATTTATTCCATTAAACACTGACCTCACAAAAGGTGCTGAGGCAGTCATGAGCTACAGTGTGTTACAGCTCAGCGGGGTCATTTCTCATTGACAAGAACAATGACGCGTGGTGCACATCTCGGCCCGCACAGCAGCTTAATTTATGTTGACCACTCGCTGTTCATCTGTGGAGCAGAGGCTGACGTGCACATTATAACTTATTAACGTCGCCGAGGCAGGAGACGTGTTTGTTATCGTGGTCCGGGAATTTCTGAGATGTCTTTGTCCTGTTGTTGTGGGTAACGCTGAGCTTCGAGCTAGAGAGGCTGAGACAGTGCTGGAGGGCAGTGACTTTGCTCATGACGTCCTAACCAGTGTGTCAGCCTTAAAAGAGATCCAGCGTTGCGCCCCTGTAACATTGTTGTAAGGGAAAAAAGAAAAGTTAAAATCAATGAGAGAGATATAGAAGTTTTTTTTACTCAGTTTTATTCCTTGTCAAAACATGGCACTGTCAATGTGATGGACTGCTGACAGTTCTGGTGATGATTCGGCGGTGCCCACTCAGCCTCTCTGCCAAGCGTTCCCAGTGGACACTTGTGGTACTATTCCTAAAGAAATCCCCTGAAACCCAAAGCAAAAGTTTACCCACAGGACACCATTTTAAAAGAGATGCATATTAAATTTTTGACATGACAGCACTAACTGCGAGCAAACTACTCTTTGTATTGAGCATTTTTATGTATAGAAGTTATACAACCGAGCCCCAATGCAAAAGCAAAAGCAGACAATGGAAAGCTTTTTTGGTGAGAAACTTTTGTGTAAATGAGTCCATGAGTATGGTACCCAGTTTTTAAAAAACATTAATGCTCCCTGTCGTTGATCCTAACTGATGTCGCGTCATGTCACATCACTTAATTCATCCCAGCAGGAGCCACAAAAGACTTGTTTATGCAGCTTTTATGTGCAAAATCGGTGGAGTTCCCCTTCCATTAAAGTTTGTCACCTGTAACTGTTGTAGGTGACACCCGCAATGACCTGTATCTGACCCTGGAGCGGGGGGAGTTTGAGAGGGGCGGCAAGAGCGTCCAGAAGAACATCGAAGTCACACTTTATGTGCTCTACGCCGACGGGGACACGCTCAAAGTATGACACATATTATCACGCACCATATCATTAATATATGAGTCATGATGAGTATAAGCGTCCTCCCATACATCCACGCGTTCATTTTATATGTCATTCGGTGTTTGTCACTGAATACCGCATTCCTTTTATTTTTTTCTTCAGGACTGCATCAGTTTGGGCAGCGGGGAACCCAACACCACCGAGTACCGCTCTTTTGTCCTGTACCACAACAACAGCCCTCGCTGGAGTGAGATGGTCAAGCTGCCCATTCCCATAGATCGTTTCAGGGGGTCCCACCTACGCTTCGAGTTCAGACACTGCTCCAGTGAGTCAGTAATGCATCCTAGTGGCAGTCGTCCCTCAGCCCGTTTAGTTTATTAGGACAGATTGGATCTAAATTGTAAACCAAAGTATGGTCTGTGCTGTGTAGATGCATTATGATGATGCATGATATGGCGATGTGCTTCCTTCCAGCTAAAGACAAAGGGGAGAAAAAGCTGTTTGGTTTCGCCTTTACTCCTCTGATGAGAGAAGATGGAACCACGCTGTCGGATGAGAGCCACGAGCTCTATGTGTACAAGGTATGTGTGGGTTTTACACACACGTTTTAGATGAATGTTGCTTTGTATCAACAATAGAAATGTAATGTAAGTAAGAACTTTTGTTATTAACATATTAACAATGAGTGTAAAAGTGAAAGGCACAGCATGGTGTCTTATTAACTTTGCTCTTTGTGTCTTTAGTTTTAAAATTAAAAGTGGCTCAGTAGTGGTCCTGCGCTGGTGGGGTGTCCCGTGCTGGGAGTTGGCTGCTGGCAGCTCTCTGCACGTCTTTATTGTGTTTTCTCAGCAGTGGACTCCCGGTCGGGGTCTGCACTAGCTCTGACGACATGTAATGAAATGCACCATCCATTTTGTCTGCTCTGCTTCACCAAAACACGTACAGTCGCTGCTCTGTGATAGTTAGGCTGCTCTGAGTGACCGATCCAACCGGACTATAAAAAGTGTTTTGTTCATAAGCTATTGTCGGCCTTTTATGGCCCTAAAATTCAAGGACGGCCACAGCAGTAAGCAGAGAGTTGCCTCATGAAAAAATGCATTTCAAGTATAATATAATTCACCAAGGAGCTTCCAAAGGATATAAATGAAAACCAATCCTGGAAAACATTTTAAAAATCCTGTTGCCTTTGCATTAGGCAGCAACAGTAAAGTGCATATTGTGCTAATATGCTAAAAGTGCGCGTCAACAGATAGAAGAGCCAATCAAATGCTTCGGTGCTCAGAGGTCAGTCACCAACATGCTGCCGCAGTCGTAATCAGACCGGTTATCAGTGCGAACCTCCAGCTCTCTGTCCCATGATGATAACAGTGCAGTGCCTTTGTTCTGTTGCTTAACTCACCATCTCCCAACATTAATGAATCCCCTCTCTCCCGCCGATATCCGTCCCCTAGTGCGATGAAAATGCCACCTTCAGTAACCAGGGTCTGTACCTGAGTCTGCCCTGCTGCAAGGAGGACTTCAACAGCTGCCCCAACCTGCCGGCCAACCTCCCCTTCCAGAGAAGCCCCAAAGAAACCTTCTGGGTCTCCACCATACTCTGCTCCACCAAACTCACACAAAATGGTAATCTAACTTCCTCTTACTTTCTCTTCTCTATTTATTTTTCCACTTTCTGATGAGCTCAATTTGATTTTACTCTGTTTTCAGTGGACCTTCTGGCTCTTCTGAACTGGAAGGCCCATCCAGACCGGGTGTTGGACATCCTCGGGCGATTGCGTCAGATTAGCGGAGAGGAGATTGTCAAGGTCACTGTCATCTCATTATTTAACTGCTGAAGGGAAGGATGTAAAGAATGTTTACCTTCTTTGTGGCTGCGTGGTGTAGTGGATGTCCTTGACTATGCACCACAGAAAATATCGAGCGTCAACACCAGTGAAATTCCTTCTCTTATATTATTTAGGCTGAGAAAGAGAAGACATATTCACTCGTTTAAGATGAAGCTTTACGCAAATCATGTTGACTTTTTTAAGTATTCACAAATAATTTAAGTATAACATCTGCTACTGTGTAAAAAGAGCATAGAAGTCACTTTATCATTTCTGAAAAAAAAAGGTTTTATTCCCATGTTTCTGGATGAAGGGGCTATCCTTTGTTTCTATTTTAGTTATCACCAAAGCCTTTCATGTGATGGTTGTGCTCAGTGGTGTTCCTTTTTTCTCCTCACAGTTCTTGCGAGATGTCCTCGATACGCTCTTCTGTCTTTTAGATGACAACACTGATAAGTATGGGCCGCTGGTTTTCCAGTCACTGGTAAGGGAAATTAAAGGAGCACACCTACATTCTACTACACGGTTTATTTTGCCCTCAAGCCAAGGAAATAACCATAACATCTATATATATGTGCGTGCGTTTGTGTGTTTAGGTGTTCATCATTAACCTGCTCAGGGACAGCCGTTTCTACCACTTCAGACCTGTCATGGACTCCTACATCCAAAACCACTTTGCTGGAGCTTTGGCATACAAGTACAATGACATTTGCCTCATTCTTTTCACTGAACGTGCTCAAAGCAGACACAAGAAAATTGAATTTAGATGCCTATAAAGTCAGGCTTGATACTGAGTCTCCTGATTTCAACCCTGCAGAGAGCTGATTCGATGTCTGAAGTGGTACATGGACCGCTCGGCTGAGGTCGTCCGGCAGGATCACATCCAGGAAGCCATGCGGGTAAAGTGTCACGCACACTTCCTTTTCTGATCTGTCCTGGCTCCTTTTTCTCACAAGGGATTAATCAGTAGGACATGAGGAAATAGCCAAACAGAAGGGCTGATAAGGAGTAATGTGACCCAGCGTAAGGCCTCAGTAAGTGAGAGAAAGGAAGTTCTCAGTGGATATATTGACGTGTGCAGAGTGAAGCATTTCCATATCATCTTTAAATTTCCTCCCTTGATAAGATCACGAGTGGAGATGTTCTCTTACGAGACATGAAAATTGGAAGCACTTCTTTTATGTATTGATTTTCTCTGGATGATCAACTGAAAACCCAGTCAGTGCTCAGTGCTTATTCATCGTTAGGGAACCTGATAGTACGAGATGACGTGTAACTTAGATGACTGTGTGTCTCCGTCTGCATCCTGCCAACACCCCCCTCAGGCTCTGGAGTACCTGTTCAAGTTCATCGTCCAGTCTCGTATCCTGTACTCGAGAGCCACCTGCGGGATGGAGGAGGAGCAGTTCAGAGCGAGCATCCAGGAGCTCTTCCAGTCCATCCGCTTCGTCCTGAGCCTGGACAGCCGCAGCTCGGAGAACCTGGTGTTCACGCAGGTCAGATAGTTCTCGCCTCACGACAGACATGCTGTCTGCTGCTCTGACATATTTTCTTATCTTTGGTTATCAGTGTTTTTTATTTTCTCTTTTCTCCATCCTCTTAGTTTGCATTCATGGTTCGCTGATTATTTTTTGTTTGTTAACTCTCTCTTGTTTCATTCTTCTTACTTATTTTGCCTTTTTTTTATTATGCATGTTCTGTGACTGACACTTCACTCCCTCGCCCCCCCCGCTGTTGCCCCATCCTTGGCTTGCTCTTGGACAGTTTAGGGGTGTGATCAGCTGCATGCCTTTCTGTGGTCATGCTCTGGGGCTCTCGTCCATCTCCGTAAGTCACAGCGCCCCCGTGTGTTGGTTCTGCAGTGCAGTAGAGGTTGTGTTGCCACCAGCCTGCTCATACAAGCTGATGTATTCTCAAGTTACCAACCAGATTTAGCTGTTTTAGCTGATTAACCAGCTTAATTTTGGGCCATTTTGCTCTGTAAGTGGTATTTTCGTAATGCTTTCATACAAGTGCAACGTCTTTGAAATGTGTTACTCCACATCTATATGACAAATTTCCTCTCTGTGTTCTTTTCTTTCCCTAACCCTCCCCCCACAGGCAGCACTGTTAAACAGTTTCCCTGATATCTTTGATGAGCTGCTGCAGATGTTCACTGTTCAGGAGGTAGCCGAATATGTCAGGGGCACCCTAGGGAGCATGCCCAGCACAGTGGACATTGGTCAGTCTATGGATGTAGTCAAGCTGCAGTCAATTGCTCGCACAGTTGAGAGCCGCCTCTTCTTCTTCCCCGGTGAGATAAAACGTGAAGGTTTATGCAAAGTGTTTTCTTTCGCTGAAAATACCAAAGGGACCATATGTGTGAGCCTAATGTGCATATATTGATTTACCACCTCAACCCTTTCCCTTTCTGTCTCTCCTCCCTCAGAGTCTCGTAGTATCCTGCTGCCTGTGGTTCTGCATCACATCCACCTGCATCTACGCCAGCAGAGGGAGCTGCTCATCTGCTCTGGGATCCTCAGCAGCATCTTTTCCATAATTAAGACTAGCTCCATGGTACGGCACATGCATACTCGGCACATATGACAAAAAAAATCCCATGTGAATGGGAGTGAATTAGTAAATACATTATGGAATTCCCATTTCCTGTCAAAATATATTTGATCATGGTAATGCAGCTGTATCTTGTTATGGCATTCCCATTAAGCTGCTTTTTCCTCTCTGTTGTTGATTCAGCATTTCTCTCCTTCCTTCTTCTTGCGCTCTGTGTCTCAGGAGTCGTCTGTTCAGGAGGAAGTGGAGATGATGGTGGAGAGCCTCCTGGACGTGCTGCTGCAGACTCTGCTGTCCATCATGAGCAAGTCTCACTCCGTGGAGACGTCCAGAGGACAACGCTGTCCCCAGTGCACTGCTGAGATAACGGTCAGCTTCCTCTCAGCACGCCTCTTTGACGTGCAGTGAAAAATGGGTTTTAGTTGATTAACCTTTTTTAACACGTGCCATTTTCTTTCACGCAGGGGGAGTATGTTTCCTGCCTTCTCTCTCTGCTCCGACAGATGACCGAGATCCACTTTCACCATCTACTCAACAACTTCCATAGCAAGGAGGAGCTGAAGGTGAGAAAGTCTCTACATCACAGGATTTTGCTGCAGCCTGCTTACTACATACCTTGACTGCATTCACTTTCTTAATATATTCTTTGGCAGGAGTTCCTGTTGAAGATCTTCTGCGTGTTCCGCAATTTGATGAAACTGACTATCTTCCCCCGAGACTGGAGTGTCATGAGGCTTCTAACTAGTCAGTGAGTCTGCTTTTCCTTTCTTGTCATGCAGCCTTTGTCCCAGGGAAGGTAAGGGAATACAGCCAACCATTAGATCAGACTCCTTTCAGATAATCCTGCTCTGAAGGTGACGCTTGTGTTGCAAATTTTTTCATCTATTTTTGGCAGCTACCTCGTTTTTTTGTGAGCTGACAGCGTAGTGTTTGCTTTTCTGCAGCATCATCGTGGTGACAACACAGTTCCTGTCTCCAGCGCTGCACAAAAACTTCTCGGAGGCAGATTTTGATTTCAAGGTGCGTGTCTGAACAGCTGGGGCCAGTGCTCAGGAAACCCACCTCACCATGAAACTGTGCTTTTCCATAATTCATTCTCTGAAACTTGTGTTAAAGGCACAGAGTTGCATTTCATGACTTTTCCTTTCGTCTGCATGTGTCAGGTGTGGAACTCCTTTTTCAGCCTCACCGTACTTTACATCAACCAGCCCAGTTTGCAGCTGGAGGCGCTTGTCCCGGCAAAGAGAAAGAAAGTCCTCGACAGGTTAGTAACTACCGTATATTCACTGTGCGCATCCTTTCCAACACAGGGTTAATTATTCATCAGCTTTCTATACTTCACTTCCAACTATGCTCTCGTAGGTATGGAGATATGAGAGTGATGATGGCTTATGAGCTCTTCAGCATGTGGCAGAAATTAGGTTTGTCAGTCCACCTCAACTCCACACACACAAGCAGTATCACAGTGATATCTTGCATTTATATTTTTTAATGAAGTGAATGAGAAAAATGTCTACTGTCTGTGTGACTCTTTGTAATCCAGGTGACAACAAGCCACACTTCATCCCAGGAATGATGGGCCCCTTCCTCGGCGTCACCCTGGTGCCTCAAACCGAGGTTCGAAATATCATGATCCCGATTTTCCATGACATGATGGACTGGGAGCAGAGGAAAAACGGCAACTTTAAGCAGGTCATTATGACATTACTGTGTGATGAATTACGGCCCGTGTGCCGCGGCAGATAGAAATGGACAGCTTTTGATCACACCACATACCCACATCTTTCTGTGAATGTCTGTGTGTGTGTGTGTAGGTGGAGGCAGAGCTGATGGATAAGCTGGACAGCATGGTGTCAGATGGGAAAGGCGATGATAATCACAGAGAGCTCTTCAGCCTTTTGTAAGCATCAAACCCGTGTTTAGTGAGCCTGTGAAGTGATACTCAGAGTCGTGCTGCTCTCATAGTATTTCCCTCTAACATACCTCTCTGTGTTGTTTGGCTGTCACACTGCAGGACCCAGCTGTTCGGCCCTTATCCGAGGTGAGAAGAAGAGACATTTTGATTCATATCTGTTTGCTTTCCGCGCACGCCGTCTTTTCTGAGAACATCTTTCTGTATTTTCTGTGCAGCCTGCTGGAGAAGATCGAGCAGGAGACTTGGAGAGAGACGGGGATCTCCTTTGTCACATCGGTCACGAGGCTTGTGGAGCGATTACTGGATTACAGGTATGCTGAGACCGAGCTGCACGTGAAAAAAATAATAGTTTGTGTCATGAAATAGTGAAACAATGAGAACTTTTGCTTTTTTTGCATTAAGGGACTGCATGAAAGGAGATGAGGTGGAGAACAAGAAAATCGGCGGCTCCGTCAACCTTATGGTGAGACATTCATGGCAGTGTTTTTAGACACATCTATGGATATTTACATAACTGGCAGACAACTACAACAAATTTGTTTTTTATTTTAATTAATTAATTTTAATTTAATTCAACCCCAGAACTTCTACAAATCTGAGGTCAACAAGGAGGACATGTACATCCGTTACATCCACAAGCTGTGTGACCTGCATCTCCAAGCAGAGGACTTCACAGGTAATTAAGATGCCGGGTCATTTTTTTTTGATGGTGCATGGTGATGGTAAGTCTGCAAAGCCGGACTGTAGCAAAGGTACCGGCTGACACTTAGAAGCAACATTTTTTTTTACCTCTCTGCATGTGCTTCCTTTCATTTGATTTTACCCGCAGAGGCACATGAGGAGGAAGTAGAATTGACGCAGTAGAGAAAGGCTTATGGCTGCAGGATAAAACGCATACCCATGACCCATGCACAATAAAGGATTTCACTTCTTTCTCAATGTGTGTTCAGCCAGTTTTAAAAAAAGGGGTGTGACTGACCTCTCTGTTCCACCTCCCTGTTTTTTGCTGCACCAAGCAGGAAAATTTCGCCTGATGTAAGCCGGTTTGATTTCAAAATGACGTGGGTGTGCGCAGACATTCACTCCCCAGTTCATTTTGTTAGGGTGTAGCAAATATTTCTCATGAATCTTTATGATTCTTATTAGCACACGAAGCCCGGTGGTCTCTCATACTTCCCAGCATAGCTCCTCCCACGTTCAAGTCGGCACCCGACTCGCAAGATGAACTGAAAACGTGTGTGAGTGGCAGTTTCAGGCTTGGATACCCTTTTTAATCTTTTTTTTCTTGCAGCAAGCAGTTCTCTGTGGATAATCAAAATAACTACAGTAGGTCTGCCCTCAGCAATCAAAATAGAGAGACTGTGGGCATCATCATCATCAAAGACACCCATGACAAGCTAAATAGATTAAAAGTCAAGTAGAGATAAATATGCAGACTATTAAACTCTTCATTATATATTAGAAAAAGTCAAAACTTGTTATTAGGAGGGGAATAACAGTAAATTTTAATCAGATCTGGTATTGCCACTTTCATTCATGTAAACAGGAAATCAGGGGAAGATGTCAGTTTATGTAATCGTGTAAATGGCTTAAGTGTTCTTGCTTTACTCACATTATTGGCGGCAGAGGCTTTATTGTGTGCATGTAAATGTAGCCAAATATGACTAATTAAATGCAACCTTATTCATCACTTACGTAAAGCAAACAACCGGCAGCTGGCAAGATAATTGAAACACATTTTAATGTTCTGCAGAGCACGCTGTGATTGCACACGTTTTTATTGTGTGAATCATTATCTGCCTAAAAACAAAATATCTCCAAAGATGTGAGATCAGCTCAGTGAGGGGCGTCATTCGTCTTTGGTTTTACACTCACGTTAATGTTGTTGCTGTCTTTATTTCAGGACCGCAACTAGTGATTATCAAATAATCTGCAGAATATGTTTTTTGATTAATCCATAAAATGCAAGAAAATGATTTTAAAAATCCCTATTTGTAGAGAAATATTATGTTAATATCATTAATCTGCTTTTTTTCCCTAAGATACAAAATTTATTATCTCATGAGACAAAGAAAAGAAGTAAATCCTCATGGTTGAGAATCTTTTTCTGTCACTCAACTGATCGATTATTCATTTCCACTCTGGTTTGTTCACTTCCTGTGACAATGCACCTGATCAAAATCCCTGTTTACAAATCTCAACAGTCAATACCTGTTGGAGGTGATGTGCTACTACAAATTAGGGTTGTTGTTTTTTTCATAGTTTTCCAACATTCTATGTTTTATTTAAGTAACTTTTTCAATGTAAGAGCAGCGATAAAGACAGAAACAAGAAATGTGAATTATAATCTGTTTAGAAATGAAAAATATTTCCCTTCCGACGACATATTGTCCGTCCAAACAGTCCAACTTTAAGAGTTTCACGCTGTCTTTAGATTCCTGATTTTAACTTAAGGATTTTTCCAATGCAGCTGAGAGCAACTGTAGAAAGGACTCACGGCAGCTGGTATGATTTCAACCCTGCAGGCTGCACTTTGCACCTTTGGCCACTGATGTACCAAAACATTCTCACCACACTCCAGGCGCATCATGCACCATCTGTTCATCACAAAAAAAACTGGTCCCAAAACGTCTGGAAGATATCTGTTCATCACTGTGGCCAGGCCGCACGAACGGCTCAACATCTGTAGCTCTACCAGACAGCAGATAATCGCGATGATGCGCTTTTATTCTGACGACCTTTGACCTGTTTGACAACAGAGGCAGCTTTCACCCTGCTGCTGTACTGGGAGCTGCTACAGTGGGAGGACCGGCCCCTGAGGGATTTCCTCCACTACCCCTGTCAGAGCGAGTGGCAACGCAAGGAGAACCTGAGTCGTAAAATCCTCCACTACTTCAACAAGGGCAAGGCAAGTGAATCTTTATAGCCTCGTTCCTGTTTTGACTGACTTCAAGCCAGTTTTTCAGGGTGGATGTTAAATTCACATCATTCCTGACCCACACCAGCCTTTTACTGAAGCTCGCACAATAAAGCATCAAAATGGAGGCACATTAACTTTATAGTGAGAAACACTGTTTGTCATTTTACACCAAATGCATCAAAAACTAAATCAACTTAGATGAATTAAAGTCACGTTAAGTTTTATGGCTTTTTTAAATGTGTTTTTTTTTCACAATGAGTCAAGTGCCTCATCTGCGGTGCAGCTGTTCCCAAACATAATTAAATTTTGCCCTCATTAACATCAGGAGTGAGGAAGAATCTTTCTTATAATCGCTCTCAAAGTTTTCACCACCCAGTGATTTTTACGACTCCGTTATGATGTATCGTTTTTAATTTTATAGACAAATGTATTTTTCAAAAATTACTCCTGTTATGCATAAAACTAGTAGCCACCAAGTGTGTAGTTTATGTTATGATTATTAGGATTGATTATTATCACTGATGCACTGATAGCTTTTGGAGGGGGAACTACTTTAAATTGCTTCATATATTGTTGGGTAGTTAAATATGTAATAGTGCATCCTATTTTACAAGCTGATCATATGTTTTATATGTAAAAATCACGTCAGTTACCACAAGATAGAAATGTAAAATGGCTTAAAACAGAAATATGCAAATAGATTTTAGTGAAACCTGAGTTTCACTAAAATCTATTTGCGCCACTGTAGTTTTAATGCGCCACTGTAGTTTTAAAAGTTGAAGGAGAAGTATGGAATATCAAAACAATATCATCTAATTGTCCTTGCTTTGCCATTCATCTTCTGTCATGAGAGTTGTCTGTACTAAAGCAAATGCATAATATCATATAATATAAATGCAAACATGTAGCCTTTGCCCGCGCCACAATGCTGCACAGTGAGGGTCAGATGTCTCCTCAAATGCGATTTGCTTCCCTGAATCACTCCTCCCTTGCTGGTATTCATCCACAAAATTGAATTAGTTGACTGGTCTCTGTGCTTTGGAGAGGACAATGCCCTCTGGACTCTGGGGAGCAGCTGAGAAGGAAATAAAAGTGGCCTCCCTCATTAACTCTGTGTCATCTCCAGTTTTTATTGCTGCTCTTGAAACAAAAAAAGTAGCCGAATCCACGGCTGCTTCAAAAGTTAGACTACATCGAGGACAAATAGAAATCTCACTAACGTGAGAGAGAGCAGCTCGCAGGTTGGTGACCTCAGTGAATTAATTAACATTATCCCACCAAGGTTCAAGTTTAATAGAAATAAATATGGATTCCATACCAGTTTTAGTGAAGGATTATGAAGTAGTTAGAAAAACAAAATGAACCAAATCAGCACCACAAATGAATTAAATCTCACAAGGAGGGGAGGAAGAGGAGAACTGGGCAGGTGTCTCGGAGAAGTTTAGAAACCATGACTCACCAAATAATTTTCAAATTTTCATCAAGTTGAATCTCAGTAGCAGAAGCAGCTGTGTGACTGTGTAGAACAGTTAAATGCAGGGAAAAAGAGAAATAAAGAAAAAAGGATTCAGTAAATGACAACTACAACTGCACAGTGAACTTAAAAACTGCCTGTGTATCAAGTAAAGCATAAAATCATGTTAACTTAAAAAAAAAAATCCTCATGAAGCATAAAGTAAAAGCTCAGTTAAGTGTTGAGGCTGGTCATTGGATCATTTCTGAGAATGTCCTCCAATATAAAGTAAACCAAGATGTATGTCGATGTACATGCAACTGCCTGCAAAAGACAAAAAAAAGTAAGAATAGAGAGAAAACGTGACGTCTGATTGGCCTCTCTGCACTGATCACACACATTTTGAAGCTATATTGAACTCCAAATATGATATTCCTGCTTTTAGCTCTGACGCTCAGAATATAAATATAGCCCGGTAGGCAAATAAGGCTCTCGAGACTTTTCCCTGTTTTCAAGCGATGGTGCCTCTTCGGGCTCGGATATATTCTTCTCACGGTTAGGATGCTGCTCTTTAAATCTGTCAGCTGTCTAAGTGATTTTTCCTGCAGTAAATCTGTGTAAATGTAATAACTCTATTTTGCTTATGTTGTTAGTCTTCCAAAGTTTCCCAGTCTCACATTTTAATGATGATTTTTCTTTATTACAATGTGGCTTTGCAGTGCTGGGAATATGGAATCTCTCTCTGTCGCGAGCTGGCTTTCCAGTACGAGACTTTATATGATTATCAGAGCCTCAGCTGGATACGGGTGAGTAAAGTCTTGCGTGCTTCCTGTTCCTGCTGTTATTATTATCAAACAAGCATCCTCAGTGATGCTGGGAGGTGAGACTTTTTCAGCTCCTTGTTTTTTTTTTTCCCCCCACCATCCTCTTACGCGGCGTGAAGTGCGTGGAGCGTCAAACACAATGTCCCAATTACCTGTGTGCACGCCCACACCCATCAGGCAGTGCAGGGGATTCAGCGGTGTGTGTGATTAAATCATTATTCAGCATGACTCTTTTCTATGTTTATCACTCTGCGACAGAAAATGGAGGCAGCGTACTATGACAACATCATCGAGCAGCAGAGGATTGAACCGGAGTTCTTCCGAATGGGCTTCTATGGCAGGAAATTTCCTTTCTTCCTCAGGGTAAGACTTGCTAAATGTAGTCTCATCTCGTCTGTCCTGACACAGTTAGGATTCTGCTGATGCGGAAAAGCTACGCCGCTCCTTCATGCTTCGGCACGAGACAGTGTCAGCTACGGTAACTTGCGCGAGACAGACACCCAGGAGGGGAAGTGGATGTTGAAGATTAGACTAAATCAATGAGTAACTTTAAATCCCAGCCAGGGAGTGACACTTAATCCATTCCCAAAAGTTTACTGCAACTCTTACTGACCTTTTATGTTACGTGCAGTGGAGTAAGTTCAACCAGTTTAGCTCACTGCAGTTTGTGCGTGCTATATCAGTATGTGCTGGCAGAAAGATGTACAAGCTGATTAAAACTTTGGAGCTGCGTAGGTTGTCCCCTTAATAGCCATCTCGGCTATTAATATCATGAATCTCATCAGAGTATAACTCAGCTTTAATGATAAAATCCTACCACCGGAATCCACCTGCCTCCCTATAAATGTTTATCTACAGACTCTGAGAAAAAAATCTTAGGAGAAACACTTGACTCTGAAACACACAACATACCCGGCATCAAATACACACTTAACAAAGATAGTAGGGGATTTTGAAGTCAAAGAGTCAGATATTTCTCTCTTGAGCTGGTGGAGACCAAAAACAGAGCTAAAAAATAGAGAATGTTCGCACAACTTCAAACAATTGTTTCTCTTTAACTTCAGCAATTAAGGTAGTACTAAGTGTAATACTAAAACAAAAATAAATCCAAAATGTAGATCATTTATTATTATATTACTGTCCATCTTGAATAACTCCCCCTGTTGCCTTCCCTTCTCTGCAGAACAAGGAGTTTGTCTGTCGTGGTTATGACTATGAACGGCTCGAGGACTTCCAGCAGAGGATGCTGGGGGAATTTCCACAAGCCATCGCCATGCAGCATCCAAACCAACCTGATGACACCATCCTACAGAGTGACGCTCAGTGTATCCTTCTCAGAATACAGGGCTAAAAACAACTTCATTATTATTAACTAGTTATTTTAGTTACCTTTGAACAAAATTTGCATATTGCCTAAAACTAGTGAAAATTTGGCTTTTTTACTTGATAAACACTTGATCGTTATTGAAATTGTTGACAAATAATTGTCCTTAGCTTAATTAACTAGTGAATAGTTTCAGCTTTGCACCTTTTGTATAGCTTATGTATGTTTTAGAGACTATTACAGATCAATTAAAAACTGTGTTGAGCTTTCCAGTTTTTCCATCAGTCCATCAGTGAGAACAAAGACTCTCTGTAAGCACTTCTTTCACATATCCGTCCTGCTCTTCCTTCTAAATATGCATGTCTGTCTGTCTTTCTGTCCGTCTTGTCTGTCACTTCCTTGACACTTGGCTTCTAGACTTGCAGATCTACGCGGTGACTCCAGTGTCAGACATCTCTGATGTGCCTCAGCTGGAGCGTGTGCCTGAGAGGATCAAGAGCTTCTACCGCATAAACAATGTCAGCCGCTTCCACTATGACAGGCCTTTCCACAAGGGGCCCAAGGACCGCGAGAACGAGTTCAGGGTACGGTGAGCCGGCAGTGCCACTCTTTCCGCCTTTTTGCAGAAATATTGAATTTAAATGTTACGCCATTTAAAAAAAACATGAAATGGATCAAACTCTGCAGAAACAGTTGGGATTCATGCAGTGATTTTTTTCTAGAGGTCATAGCTTTTTTATGTATATAGCCCAAATCACAAATTTGCCAGAAATGGCTTTATGACCTGTGTAGCGTATGACATACAGAGATGAAAAAATCCAGTCTTTAATAGGGAAACTGTGGAAGACACTTCAGGATGAGCAAAACAGAGGAAAGATCCCTTTTCCAGGACAGACAAGAAGTAAATGTTATGTGTACAGAATAGAACAACACAGTAAAATGACAGTATGGACAATCAGGATGACAAAATATAGATGAGATAGATGTTAACAAATATGAAGAACAGGGATCTGGGAAGGAGCAGTTACCAGATGTTGCAGATCAGACAGCACCTGAGCCACAAAAAAGCTCACACAAGATGCAAAACTCAAGTTCATCACTCACAGAAAAAAAGAGGAAAGAAAAGAAACTCACAGAGAGAGACCAAGAGAGACAGACAGTAGGGCGACATATCCAAAACGTGTAGAATGAGGCACCCTGAGACAGACAAAGGCAGAGCGAGAGAGAAAGGTTACCAAGGTGTCCCATGTGCTTGTAAAACAGGAGCTAAATTAGACATAATGTGGTGCAAATTTTCTTTTTTTTTTGCTAAAATCTGACTGCAGCCTTCTGCACCATTTGAAGCATTTTAGTACCAGCAGACCTGAAAGTAAAACATTAAAATAATCAAGTCTGGATGAAACAAAGTCATGAATTAGGATCTCTGCATCATCCAAGGACAGAACAGACAGGATTTTAGCTGTGTTGCGCAGGTGAAAAAAGACGGTGATCCCTTTAATGCCCTGATCAAACGAGAGAGTCGGACGCCAAATATCTGGCTGTCAGACTTGGACCAAAAATTGATCTGATGAGTTTTTCTTTATTCGTCTCATGAGCACGTCTGCTGTGCTAAACGTGGCGTCGGCTTGGTTCGACTTAACAGTAGTCCCTGCCTGAACTGCAGGTGCATTAGTCATAAATGCTGCAAAATGATGTAATGTGGCTAGAGGAAAAGCCTCCCAAATCATGACAACATAAGTCAGAGTCAGAAAACCCGCAGGAAAACACAAAGGAAATGGCCGTAAAGATAAGATAAAAACGATCAACTGCAGCTACTGTATTTACTGTGGGACAACAGATTCATTATTGATCAATCCGTCAAAAATTGTTGTCAGAAATTGATGGAAAATGTACATCACAATTTTGCAGAGCCCGTAAAACCCACATAACTTTGTTTCTGTAGTTCCAACAGCCTGACACTTATTAATATTCAGTGTACAGTAATGTAAATCAGCAAATATTTGAAGATTTTAAGGGGCAGTGTGTAGCATTTTCCTAGAGGAATCATTTCTATTGATTTCAATCAATTCTATTTGATTTTTTGTTGATTGATAACTGATTAAATGTATCAGCCCTGAGTCTGCCTTTTTTTTTTTTTTCTTTTTTCTTGCTGTCATAACTTTGCTCACCTCCCTGTATCTGGTACAAGTGCAGCTAACAGTGCTGAAAAACCTACAACCTGCAGGGCTTTAGAGACTTGGACCCGACATGATACAGTACTGTAGTTTCCTCTGACACGGTAACCTAAATTTGAAATCAAAACCGGGACTTTTCACTTACTCTCTGCTGAACTGACCTACATGCTGTACTGAAATACTGTTCTGGGGTATCGCTGCCCGATTATTTATCTATTACACGCAGTCGGTGACCCACCTGACCCTCGCGGTGTTAGCAGATGTGGTTGTTAGCAGACTGCACCGCACAACCTCTGTTCTCTGTCTCCGTGTTTAACAGAGCCTGTGGATTGAGCGAACGACCCTGATCCTCTCCCGGCCTCTCCCCGGGATCTCCCGCTGGGCGGAGGTGGAAAGGAGAGAAGTGGTGAGGAGCTCAAACATTCATCTTATACCGCACATGCTTCCTCCTAAGGGCTGCCGGACAGTCTCTCTCAAGCCGTGCCCCCGAGGGAGTATGAAAGGCGTTTATGTACACACACTTCCACAAATTTTATCCTGGATTGAAATGAATGTGTGTCTTTATTTCCAGGTGGAGGTGAGCCCTCTGGAGAACGCCATTTATGTGGTTGAGAATAAGACCCAGGAGCTGCGGACCCTGATCAGCCAGTACCAACACAGGCAGCATCATGGCAACATCAACCCGCTCAGCATGTGCCTAAATGGGGTCATCGACGCTGCTGTGAACGGAGGCATCGCCAGATATCAGGAGGTGGGGATGGGAGGGAGAAGCGAATGTGTGGATTTATTGAATTTGGCTCATGAATGAATTTCATCATCTTTTGACTCATCCTCTCCTGCGACAGGCCTTCTTTGATAAAGACTACATCAGCAGTCACCCGGAGGATACAGAGAGGATCACACATCTCAAGGATTTGATGCAGGAGCAGGTCAGGCTCAGCTTTGGATTTCATCATATGCGGAGCTGACAGTTAAACAGGCTTGCACAATGATTGGGTAAACATGCCGTTCCCTGTTTTTTCCTCTATTTTCCCATTGCAGGTGCACATTCTCGGAGTGGGGCTGGCTGTTCACGAGAAGCTGGTGCATCCAGAGATGCGTCCCCTGCACAAAAAGCTCGTAGACCAGTTCCACATGATGAGGACAGGCTTGCATCACGTGAGTTAGTCTCGCATGTGGCTCATTTTTTTTTTTCTTTCCGCTCTTGCAGGGGGTCTGTGTCCATGCGTGACCGAGCACTGTGGAGGGCGAGGGTTGGGGAGGGGGGGCTGTTTTAATGTGTTTATGAGCAGTGTAAATATTCAGAGCAGTATATGGTTGGGTCCCAGCAGGGTGTGCCTGGCGTGGATCGGTTTGGCCCTGCAGGCTGCCAGGGGGTCAACTCTCCCAGAGGCATCCTCTCCTCCCACAGCCACATGAGCCCCGAGAGTGTGCGCCTCATACACAGACACAGGTCAGTCTCACACACACACACACACACACAGATCTGTAACATCTGAAAAGTTTCATCCAATTTTCTTAACTCATAATCTTGTTCAGGGTCACCTACAGCTAAAGCCCATCCCAGCATGCACTGGGCCACAGGTTGAGACTCTATCACAAGACTGATGCATACAGATAAAAACCTTCATCCTCCTTCATAGGATTTCCTTTGGCCAAACTGGGAGAAGATGCAACTCCCATCTGGTTATTTAGGCTCACAAAATGACAGGATTATACAATAAAAATTTACAACTTCAACCTGTGGATTTTAGTATATAAAGCCCTGACAAGCCAGTGGTTTTAAACTAAATGAAAGAATCTCTTTAACTGAATCTCAAGCGTAATCACAATAACAGTAAAGGATTAGTAGAAATGTCCTCTCTTCCCCAAAGTGTTTGAAAACTGGTACGTGACATTTAGCCGCACACACACAGACACACAGAGTCGCGAACACACAGAGATGAACATCTCTTACAGTCTCCATCCATCTGTCCCGCAGCCCTCTGAACCTTCAGGGCTCCATCCGTCACTCGTCCTCCTCCCTGTCCTCTCACACGTCGAGTGAGGCGGGAAACCTCGTCATAATGACCGACGGCCTGATGGGGGAGCACCCCGAGGAGGCGTTACACATGCAGGTAAGGCTTGTGTTGCACGTTGTGAAGTTTAGCTCGCGGCCATTTCAGGATAGAAAAGCACATTATAGTATACATTTGTGATTTTTTCTTTCTCCGCAGCCGAGCCCTTCTTCCTCCAGCCTGAGCTCAATCCGCTCCAACTCTTCCCAGATTATTAACTCTGCTCCCTCCAGTGCCAGAGGTAAGCAACACAGCTGCAGAAAGTTTCATTAGAGATGGATACAGAGGCCGAGATGACTGAATACCGCCCCACCTCAACATGAAAGACATAAAATACCTACATTTGTAGGATGACAAGAAATCTCTGTTGTATATAATGAGCTTGCTGCTAGTAGAAATCGTGCATTTTCAATGTTTTTTCTCCGTCCAGGGTCTCCATCTTTGCCTGATAAGGCCAAACACAACCGGGAAGTGATGATACTGTTGCCATCTCATCGTGAGAGGGCCAACAACTCCATGTACTACAACATGGCAGAGAATGGACAGGTAAGGCATTTGGAGGATTTGCAGAAACACTAAGATGTATCAGTGGAGTCAAAATGCCATGACATTTAAATACATAAAAAAATCAGCAGCATCACTGACTGCTTGAAGAGCTCGACATATGACTATACGCTGTGTCGCTTTTTGCAGAACAACCACATGCAGCGTGCCTTACTTCAGCAAGTTAGCCCCTGTAAGCCGTGTGCTGATTCTCACATGAATCTACCGGAGAAAGGTAACACACCAGCCAGCTGAAATGTTTTATTAAATAAGGTGCATCATAGTTTGTGTTGACGTGTTTATGTACTTCCCCTCCAGTCTTTCCTAACACTCCCAGCACTTGGAGTCTGGATGGGGAGAACAGGGAGCAGGTGTCCTACATGCCAACCTCTACTGGAGGGGTAATCATGCCCCCTGTCCCACCCAGGTCCTTCCCACCAGGTATGTTCTGCTTTATATGTTTACATGAATTTAAATTTGAATTAGTTCAGTTTACTTCTCCTGGCTATTTAAGACCTTTACTTAAGACCGTTTAGGTAATGTATACATTAATTATCTCCCCCATATAAATTTTCACTTTGCAGGACACTTCCTTATGCACTGTGATGCGTATCACCACCAGAACAACGACCCCCCGCCTGCCCTGCCCGTCCGTTCTCTTCGAAAGGTACAGGCATCTGAGAAATATCATCTAAGTAGCCATGACAACAGAATCTGGACTTCATGACAGATCAGATACAGACAGTTTTGTACCAATTTATCAGTTGTGTACAAGAATATAGTGCTGGAAGAAGAACTCGGATCTTTTTCTTAAGTAATAGTACCAATACAACAGCAAATGTACAGTTGCCATACAGACTGCAGCCATAAGACAAACTATGGCCCCTCCCACTTTTCATCCTCCTCATCCACCTCCACATCTTCATTCCTCATCTCTTCTTCTTGTTCCTCTTTTTTTTTTTTTTTTTTTATTCAGATGAATGCCTCATGTTGATACGGTGCTGAAGTTGTTGCCATAGTTTTGTGGAAAAGACAGTTTGAATTTTTTGTCATGGTGGCCTTGACAGAAGCTCCCATTTCCCACACTGTCAACTCCCACACACTTCACTCTTCACTTACATTTATTAGATCTATAATATTGTGAGGCCTGATAATTGAGTGTAGACACACACAGTAGCAGTACACAGACAGTATTTTATTCACTCCAGTAGTCAAGTCATAATTACGAAGCCACATTCAAGCTCCACTGTGTTTGAAATACGGACATTTTGACTCTTTATCTTCGTTCATTTGCAGCTTGCTTGTGACAGCATGTGAGGGCAGCATGAGTGGTGTTGCCAACAGTGGTCACTCTGTCCTTTAGTGTAGACCAAGAGAAATACACCCATGACACCGCCTGTCTCTCTGACTCTTTCCCTCGTCAGTCTCCTCTCCACCCGATCCCCGGCTCCCCCACCAGTCCTCAGTCGGCTTTGGGTGGCAGTAACTCTACTCTGTCGGGCAGCGCCAGCAGCGGGGTCTCCTCTTTGAGTGAGAGTAACTTCGGAGGCCAGTATCCGGACCCGGGCCCCATCAGGAACGATGCTTTGGAGCCTCTCCCCAGTCACCTGTGGTCCCCCCCTGACGAGTACCTGGCCTCTCCCTACCTGCACATCCACTACGGCGGCCCAGAGATCGACTCCGTGGACCCGGTCCGCCCCTTCCATTACCGCAGCCCCGCCTCGCACCCGCACACCCACCCGCACCCTCACGCCCACGCTCACCCGGGGCTGGATGGCCACTCCCACGGGCCGCCGCTGCCCCACCACCACGCCCCGACTCACGGGCCCCACCACATCCCTTATCGCAGGCCTCAACCTCCAGCCGTGCCGCCTAAACCCTACCTGAGAGAGGGCTGCATCCCTGAGGAGGACCTGCCGCCTCAGCCCATCCCGCTGCCCCGCAGGATCTTCCACTCCCCGCACGGCCACAGGGAGGACCAGGGGAAGCACGCCTGGGAGCAGTGCATCAGCGAGGAGCACGAGGAGGCGCAGTGATGAGGAGGCTATATTTCTCCTACTCTTCTTCCCTTCGTTTGCACTGAGTTATAAAGGAGCAGCGGCAGAAGGGGGGGGGTCTTACGTGGAGCGGTGGTGTGAGTGTGTGTACTCGACCCTTCTCGCCCTGCGGTTTACTCTCAGTGCAGGCGAAGGAAAGAAAAGAAGGACCCACAGAAAGCATAGGCACAGCTGCCGTCACTGCTCCGCGTGGCCTCTCAGACACAATTCAAAAGAAAATGATCTGTTGAACAATGACACAGATAAACTTTGTCCAGAAATTGATATTGATTGTACACACTTGTACAACTTGTCTGTGAGCATGTTTTTTTTTGTTTGTTTTTTTCATTTGAGAATAAATACGACAACAGTTTTGTGAAATACGACAACCACGATCATAACCGACATGATCCCGGGTGCAGTTATAAGCTCTGAACTCCATTGATAAGTTTGCTTTCCGTGTCATTTTCACAACATGAGGCAACAGACAGGCGGTTATTATTCACAGTGAAGTGACTTCTCTGCTTTAAATGCTTCATATATATGAATTCTTATTTTGATAAATAAATGCATAATACATTATAGTGTTTTCAAAGGCTTATGTCCATTATGTTTTTTTTTTCAAAACACTGTTAAGTGCTTCTTAATAGTGAATCATATCAAAGGGCGCACTTTACTACGTGTTGCTGCCGGGCTCTTCATGAACCGCAGGTCTCTCTTAAGGTTGGCTCTCTTCTCGGACCGGCATCTCAAGGGACATGGACCTCAGTCGCTGACGATTTCCCATCCGCTTGCGTGCGGAAACCTACGTGAATGTATTCAGATGAGATGTTCTAGTTGTATTGCGCAAGCTGCAACTTTTTTTTGTTTGTTTGTTTGTTCCAAGTGCTTTAAGTTTCAGTTCCATGTTGAAGAAGTCTCTATTTTGTCTCTCTTTGTGTGACAAAGATATCCCAAGAGGAGGACTGAGGGCGAGGACAGTGACATCCACACACTACATCATCATCATCACCGCATGGTGAATGATGAATGGATTGAGCGAGGACTCTCCACACCTTGCCGACCTGCTGGACTCTTAACACTCTCACCAACAGCACACTCTCTCTCTCCTTTCGTTCTCCCCCTCCATCTTTTTTTTCCTTCTCTGCATGGTTGTCAGACCATAATAAGCAGTGAGGGCTGAACCTGGACAGCTGCAGTGGATTTGCATTGCATCTGATGACACTGTCTAGACCCCCTTCCCCCTCCCCACCACCCACCACCCACTCCAACCCCGGCCCTCTGAGTGGCCCAGTCAAAGGAGCCCACTCAGACAGTGTTGGAATCGCCTACCTGCCTTAAGTGCACTCAAATGCAGTTTGACCTCTCATCCGGACTGTGAGAAGCTCATTTATCCTTTTCATTCTGTTCACTAAACGCTCCCTGAAAGGAAAACAAGACAAAAAAAAAAGATATCTACCTAGTGCTGTTTTTGTATGGTTTCGTCCTGCTTTGGTTTCAGATTGTTGTTTGGTTTGTAGCGCTAATATTTCTTATTCTGCCTGCGGCTCTTTCTCGATCACCTTCTGCTGTGTGAAAACTAATGATGTGTTTCAGAAGAGGCCTGGACTGAGAGAGGGTTTTTTTTCTTTCTTTGTGGAGCAAAGAGGAATAGCGCTGTTTACTGCGATGTGTTGAGTTGGAAGGATATAGCTAATATTTTAACAATTACTCGTTTTCCTGGTTGTTTTTTCTTTTTATTTTTTTTTGCAGGTGGATGCTTTGTGTTACTGTACATCAAGTTGTCAGCTGACTAGACAACATCTATTTTTGTATGTGAGATCATCAGTCGTGTGAACATATTTCAGAAACCGTACCGAGACTGAAAGGCCCAGTTACCGCATAAGCTGCTGTACTCTGTATGGAGATGAACCTGAGGTTAGATATATACAGTATGTGAGTATCTCCTGTGAGCTGGGTGGCATGAAGGATAACTGGTGACTGAAGTGATACTCAAAATATAGGTACAATAGAATTTTTCAATGTAAATTCTGTTATTGTACATACAGCAGTATTGTGAAATATTTTTGAGAATTATTGCAGACGCCCCAAAAAGGTTTATCGTTGTTTTGTGTATATACATGTACTCCAGAGATCAATGTAATTGATAAATATCTATAATCAGTGTTTGAAAAAGGACAAATCCATTAGACTGTGGCTGTCTCCACCGTTCTTGACTTTGAGTCTTCTCATATAAATACTTTATACACTTTTCAATGTGCTTTCCTGTACATATGGTGTTAGCATGATCAAACAGTGTTTGGTTGTAAAAGTGGTTTTCCTACTCCCATAACTGCTGTGGTATGGAATTCATTAACGATGCCAAACATTAAAGACAATCTTTTATCAGCTCTAACTCTTCCTCTCTACCTTTGCTGTGCTTCGACTGGTGGAGCAGTATGCGGGATCGACAGTAGAGGGCGCTGCCTGTCATGAAAATACATGAATCAGTAACCAAAGTGATGAGATTGAGAAGACTACTGCTTGGACTGCTTTCTAAGTGTGTGTGTGTGTCTGTGTGTGTGTGTGTGTGTGTGAGTGGTGAAAAAAGTATCTAGATGTTAAACTTTACTGCTATAGTCAGTATAATGATAATAATAAATCAAATGACGATGTGAAAACTACATAAAGGGTGTTGCTCGTAGTGATGACCCTGCAGAGTTATCACCTGGGTTTGCAGCTCCGGTGGGCTTTAAGGAGCTTGACACTGAGGTTCAGCTCATTGTTTTATCTGTCTGGCCAGCTTCACTGTTTTGGTTCACCCTCACCAGTCTTATGGTTTCGTTTTCAGAGCTGTTTTCAGAAAACAAAAAATCTCTAAAAAAACCACTGTACGCCATCTGCACAGCGCCAAACAGCAGACAGACGCAGTTAGAGACGAACTGGTGAACACAGTGGAGCATTTAGCAGCTAAAGAGGCAGATATTTCCCTCAGAAAACCAAAAGCAGATGTAAAAGAGAGTGAAAATTTAAGTCAAAACAGAAATAGTTACTGTGAAAATATAAGTAAAAGTCCTGCATTTATTTAAAAATTTACTCAAGTAAATCTATAGAATAAAAAGTAGCAAAAAAAGCATATATTATAAAATATATGTACACATTGTATTTATATATTATTGCTGATTTATTAACATATAAGCAGAATTTTAGTAGTAGAAGTAGCCTTATTGATCTTAAAGTACATTTCACAGAGTTATGGCATTATATATGTTTGTGTGTGGGTGTGTGTTTGTGTGTATGTGTCACACAACCCCTGGGCCCACCACAGAAAAAGAAACACCAGGGGAAGAAAAAGACAAACTCGTCGGTTGCAGTGACAGCTGAAGGTCCCTGCTCTCTCCGGTTTGAGCTTCACGCTGTCGCAGACGTTGCACTTTGATATTCAAATGCAACTTTTCTTTTAGTGTGATGTGTGCAAAATGCAGCTGGACTTTTAGTTGTTCATAAAAAGAAAAAAACATGGTCTGTAACTAAACATAGGGTTGCACTACCAAATCTTCAAATATCATAGAAATGGATCTGCTTCAGTAACGAGTACTGATGTGCGGCCTACAGGTGGCACAAGTGGCCCATCAAGACATCCTAAAGGATAGTTAGAGAGGATCAGATCTAATCTCTTTGTAAATATAGAATTATTCAACACAGTATATATTAAATATCATTGTCAGACAAGGGTAGATACACATAAAAGTGTCGTGAGAATCTTTCAGCTCCTTATAAAGCATACTGGCTCCTGTTTCTTCTCATTTCTTTCATGTGAAGCTTTCAATTACTGTTTGATTCAGTAGCTTGGAATGTGAGAATATAAGCATTGTTATAATGAAAAGAAAAATTTGAAAAGTCAAGGACTGATAGATGTATAGAAAAGCCTTTCATGGCAGAAGAGAAAAGAGAGAAAACCAAGAATCTCAAAGCTCCGCTGTGTAGGATTTTGGCCTTGCCACTTGGTTGGACTTTGTCTGAGCACACTGAAGTTGTGGGCGTGGGCTGTGTCTCTCTTCGCCACTGAGAGCGAACGTCTTTGGCAACAATGAGGACTGTGCAGCCTCAGTGTCTCGCATATCCATGATGCAGTCACAGAGAGAGAGAGAGGGAGGAAAAAAGAGGAGAGTTAGGATGAAAGGATGCCTCTCCAGAGGATGATGATGCTGTGGCGCATGCTGATGTAGATACTGAATTTCATTTTTACAGCATTACAGTGGCTCCTCAGTTCTCTCTCTCTGTCTTTCTGTGCCCTCTTCTGTCTTAAAGCCTCAATGTATTTTGTCTTAAGGGACTTACAGTTAGTGAATCCAGTATAAATATGTGCTCCCCACACAGAACCACACATGATTCTGGATCTTGTGCACACTTGTATGCGTGTCAGTGCATTGCTTGGCATGCAGGCAGAGTTCTCATCTCTTCTGGGGTTGCGCCGTCTCAGCCTGCTGTTATTGTTTGGGGCACAATGACGTGAAAAGCATCCCTCATAAATTCCGACAACAGGAATGACAAGCTGCCATCCAGCCTGGGAAGACAACACACATAACCTGGATCTGGCATCACGTCTCTTTGTGAGCGTCGTTTCCCCCCCGAATGCTTGTTGTCGCTCGGCTATATTAATTTGACATTTGCCTCAGATGCCGCATCTACTGTTTGAACGCCTGCGAAGCAAATGAGCTGACTGACAGCGCCTGGTGCACCGGCGTCTTGAAAAGAGAGGCAGATAAGAAAAAGATTCAAATCCAGGAGACAAGCACGTCAGGAAACAAAGACTTTTAATAAATGAAACAATACTAATAAATAAAGATTAAACAAGTTGCACATTCAAAATAAAATCCAACAAAATGAACATAACACTGAACAGTAAAGTACAGTACCATAGCACATATTAAAAAAAAAAAAAACACCCCCCCGAGACATTTACAAATTTTCTTAAAAACTTCAAGAGGCAAACATAGACATTGTATAAAAGCATCATACAGTAGAGCATTTATCATCTGAGTATAATTTACAAATTTATTGAAGGATAAATACTTGGAGCTGATCTCTGACTTGAGACGTACATGTAAAAACTGTTATTTAAACATGTATTTCTCAGGTGAGGTTCCAGCCCTGTTTTTAGTGATCAATAACAGTGATGAGGTGACAATGAAAGCAGTCCATCAATTCATGGGAAATTCACAAATTATCTATGACCGTAAATAACTTTGAATAGCTTTATCCACCTCTCCATTGGTCTCTTCTCTGTTGGTGCATCATAGGATAAAAGTCAAGAGCATCTCTGCCAGCGGATATGGCTACATCGGGCGTTTGTGGAGGAGCACGGCAGCTGTCCTTCATCTGGCTCTCCGGACGCGGTGCTCGGAGGCTGCATCAGTATGGCGCAAACTTCTGTCTCTCTGGCTTTTTGATGCAGTTGGCCGTGGAGATCTTGGCGGTGTAGGCGGCCAGGGTGGTGTGGGAGGGCGCCGCGGTGACGGCCACGGCGGGGGCGGGGCTGGACAGAGTCAGAAAGGGGACGGACTTCACCCCCAGCAGGCCGGAGAGGGGCATGGCACCGTACGGGCTGCCCAGCATGTGAGCCGGGGTCAGGGCGCCCACGGCGGCCAGGGTGGGTGCGGGGGAGGCAGCTGGGGAGGCCGGCTGGGTGAAGGCCATGTTGAGGTCGACTGGAGCTGCCATGGTGGCTGCCTGGGCCGTGGATTTGGCTGTCTCTAAACTATGAGGGCAGAGACAGGAGAAGGGGAGGATAGGGAGACATGGAGAGAGGGCTGAGAATGAAGATTAGAGGATTATACTGTTGCTGCAACACTGGTGAAGTTTCTTGACAATTATTGAAGAAAAACTCCACTGATTTTGCACATCAAAGGTCTCGGGGAATAATACATTGTTTGTATCGGCATTACACTTGGTGACATTTGCTCATTTTTATTAAAATTTCTCATAAACATGCTTTTGATCTGATGTTCCTGAAGTCTACTGCAGGAGAACGGTGCATTGCTTCTGTTTGTAGTGTAAATATCTGGCACGTTTATGGTCAAATACAGCGGGTTCGTAGGCTCAGTACCTGTGATCTGCGCTGACAGTACTACCCTCTCAAATCCCAAATAAGTCTATTCGTGTCAGTTATTGCAGTTTGAGAATAGTTTGTTTATACGAGGCCTAATAGAGAGTTTAAGGGAGGTTCTTTGAAGTTTGGTCTCTTTTTTACTAGGAAGTAAACATCGCTTTATTTATATCTTATTGTGAGAATGTATTTTTCTTGTATTTTTGTAAGAATTTATTTCAAATTTGAGCTTTTTTTTATTCTCTCTATTGGTGTGGTTTATGTTATTTGCATGAACTACTTTTATGTGCGCATATTTGTTCTGTTACCTGTTCTGAAATGATTTACTATAAGATTTGGTCCTGTGTGGCATTATAATCTTTGTGCATTGGAAACGTTCATTAAAAAAAGACGTCACAGCTTCACTGCAAACACTGAATTCCAACAAGAAGCTGCTACTGCGTTGTACAACACAATCAGGCTTTTGCTCATTCCCTTGAGGCCAATTACCAGCAGCACAAGGACATACCTCATTATCACTTATCACTCCTTAGCATAACCTTTGACCCTTTTAAACCAATGCATTTCTCTCAAGCCTGTGCGTGTGGTGATTCATTAGTTTGGCTGTACAATGGGCCTTACCAGGAGGTAATGAGGTACTGGGCCAAGTTGATGCTGACTGGTGTTCCTGTGATAGTGACATGGCGGTCACTCGTCCCATCCAGCTGGCTGCCGATCTTGATCTGGGCTCCCGACACCTGCCTGATCTCGTTGATCTTAGTGCCCTGACGGCCGATGATCGAGCCGATCAGCTGCAAAAGAACAGAGACGAGACAGGATCGTGAGAGACTCGCGCAGATATACAGAACAGCAGAGCGGACATGCTCGGCGAGAAAAAAAGGCCTCAGTAAATCGTTTGACTGAGCGCCGCCTTTCCTCGCTGTCGGTTGTTATGCTGATGAAAGTGATTCTGACGAAAAGGGCAAAAGCAAAACAAGAGAACAAAAGAAGGTGTGTGGTGCTGTGGAGCTGACTTCATGCGGACCACTTCAAATATTCAATTACATTGTTTTCAGTGGATTGGTCATCCATCATGCATGTCAAAAGCACTTTTCACACCCCCACCCTTCACGAGTCTTCCTTAATTGCTACTGCATGTGCACTGGTAAAAGAGATGAGGGAAGGCACATTTGCCTCTCATTAATCTGAGTGGCTAAAAGGTTATTGATTCCTCAGAGTGGTGATGACTTCCCAAACAAATCACTTCCCAAACACACGCCAGCTAGATGCATCTCCGCACTAATGGAAAACATAATGGGAAAATAACTCAAATATATAATACACGGTCCCATCGGCTTGAGCGCTCTCCCTGCCTAGAGTAGATTAGACAATGACACGAGTTTTATTGCATTCCAAAATACATTATCACTTTTGTTCTGCTTTCATTACCCAACCTGGACCCTTGCCTATTAGCGCCAATAGATATTTAACGCAGCCAGAGCTCGGGGCTGCGTATCAGCTCAAGTGCAGGGTGTCAGGGCTCAGTGGCAGGGTTATGCTGCCAGATATATAGTGAGTGGGACAGACAGTGATGGAGTATTTGTAGTATGTGTGTGTGTGTGTGTGTGCTGGCAGCTTAACAGCGGCTGACGCATAGGTGGAAATACACAACGCGCAGACAAACTCAGCGTTCGTGCTGCACTTGTCCCCGCGTTTCACATTCCTTTCCTGAGAAGTAAGCAGCCTGTTCCACAATGTCTGATTTGTCACACGGCGACCTGGTTGGTCTGCCTGGCTATTATTGGCTCAGCAGTTTATTCAGCGGGAGGCAAAGGGGTGGGGGTAAGACACACAGAGAGCAGGCAGCCTAAAGAGCAACTCCAGAGACAATGGCCACTACAGACCTCAAATCACAGATAACGCCCCCCCCCCCACTGAGACTAAGAATCTCCACTGGGCTTTTAAACCAGCTGTCAATAGATACCAGCTGTCAACAGCCCACCCGCTTTGGTGTGCATGACCTCAGACAACAGCATTCCTATATGAATGACCTTAAAAAAACAACAACCCTTGGGGTTGTTGGGGGATGAAGGGCTAAATGAAGGATGCAGGTATCGCTGCTGTAGTGATTATTTTTCCTGAGCACACACATAACATTAAATCCAAACGCTGCTCCTCATATTCAACTATAAGTGGCCTACATATTGTTGAGTTCCTGCTGAGGTAGTCATTTGAAAGGACACAGGAAGAGGGATGGGACGGCGAGGGTGCAGCCATTTTTCTTCCGGCTAAATCTTCCTCGCGCAGAAGTACAGTGCATACTGCTGACGGGGTGTAAGCAGTTTCTCGGTGCATCTGCTTGTGCGTGCACACAAGCCTTCTGCAGCGTTCAGTGTGCGAGCACAGAGCAGGATTGTGTGGTCGGAGAGTGTGGCCGGGCCTGAGGGGGGTGGGCGGAGGGCTGAGGAGGCTCAGTCATGGCTGTGAGTTCTGTCTTCTGAAACAATGGCTGGAGCTTACAGCTGTCCCTGTCACGTATAACACTGGACTCCCTCATTCCTCTGATGCATTGTGCCGCTCGCCAATGGGGTGGGGGGGTGTGGGGGGGCATTCAGGCATTTGAGAAATGTTGTGCAAGGGTTGTGGCTATATCCCATACAGCACAGTGAATCAATCCTATTCTTGTATTCTTTGCCCTTCTTTCTGTTGTGAGACAGAAAAGTGAAAATCGGTTTTATTGTCTTTGCTGACGCTTGTAATTGAAGGAGTATTTTGAGCTGAAAATGTGGCAGCAGAGGGCATTTCAGATCATGCAGTTTACGGGAAACGACTTGTAATATACTTTATTTTTCCTACCGTTAGAGAGAAAATGCCAAAGACTATTAAGAACACACCAGTGAGCCACACCGTTGCACTGAGTGACATGTTTCTTTGTAACCATGAACATTGGCACTGTAGTTTATTTTGAGTCAATCCCACACACACTGTGCTGCTTCTGCAGTAAACTCTAAAGCACGTATAAATCTGCAGCTGAAAACAGTCCCCAGAAGATGCACTTTTCAGTCCTGTTTCACTAACATTTGCTAGAAACGACAGTGCCCAATTGTTTTCTAGGATGTTTTTTTAGCCTTTTGATTGAAACTATACATTTGTGACACGGATTTAAAAAGGTATATCCTCATTAGGAGGTTATAAGCGTGAGGAAGTCACGGAGTACTGCAAGACAGACGTATTTTTTGTTTTGGCCAAATTATTTGTTGGCAGTAAGAATGCCAGCCTTATCCTTTATTGTTCTAAGCAACCTTTAATTCAAATGAATGATTGTAGTTCTGTTTGTCTACCTGATATAAAATCTGCAAATGGAATCATAAATTATAAACAGCTTTATTATAACATTCACTCTCATGTTTCTAAATGAAATTCAATGGGCAAATCACTATAATTAACAACCAGATCTTCTCTGTCCAAACCTGAATACTAGAGTGACCATGTGAGGGGAAATGTAGCCATGACATTATTTTGAAGTGAATCTATGCATCATAATTTCTACCCTCTGATTGGAGAGACATTTCATCAAACCCTGGTGGAAGCTAAGTGGAGAAGGAAAGGATCTTTGTCTGTTTTCTTATTGGCTGTTTTGACAGCAGACAGCCTCTAAGTAGGTCAGGGAACATGAGAGGATTTACTGAGCACTCATGGGAGTCACACTAAGACACTGCAACTGCAGCCCAGACAATAATGCAAACGGATCCATATCAGCTCAGAATCCCTTTAACCTTGGGTTAGTCTGAGGTTAGAATAATGAGGATAATTAGTAAGTTGCCAACACGTCTCTCGTCTCTTTTGAAGTCACACCAGGCATCTTTGCAGTTGCAGCTACCGCATCTGACGTCACCTGCTCCTGCGCTTTGTACATGTGAGATGATTTCTTGTTTTTCTTTTTTTCCCTCTTCTTGTTTTTCAGATGGGAAAAATACATACATAGCAATGCAAAGAATAAAAAGTTACGAGTTGCTTCTCCTTACATCATTGGGAATAAGCAGCTCCTGAGATGTCTGAGAGTTGGAGTCCATCCCTGATGAGAGAAAATGTATGCACTGAATAAAATTGACATATCAGACATATTCATTCAGCTCCACACAAACCCGCCATTGAGATGCTGGAAGAACCCTTTGAGCGGAGAACTGCGAGATATAGTAAAGCAGTTAATTTCCATTTTAATGGACTGATGTTTAACACGGCTCTCATTCTTTTCTTTCTCCCAGTTCTCTGACTCTGCGGGATGTATCATTTCACCTAATAGTTTCTGTGAGAGCGCAATAAAGCCTCCTCTCCTCCTTCCTCACTGACGCAAGCACACAATCACAGCGGCTAATGACAACGAACCTTTACCTCTCACATCTGAAGGCAGGCTGAAAATGTAAGTACATGCTTTTATTTAAGACACCTTGTTTAATTTAACAATTGGTTTGACTGACAGAGCAGCGGGACATAGTCCAGACTATTATTACTGCTATACATACCAGGTATGATAGTCGACGCAGGCTGGGCAATTGGACTCAGGCCTTGCTGCATCGACAGCTGATGAAGCTTGGCCAGCTGTGACACAGAAAGCAGAACTTAATGCAGTGTACACTAAACCATAAACCACTCGTGTTGTATTCAACCGTAATATTTCCACAAACCGTCCTACCTCTGAGTGTGGAATGCCGTATTGGTTTTGCAAAGTGTAGGCCTGAAAGAGAGCATCCTGCATTAGGTGAATTGCAGCAATAAAACATCACACGCGGGCGATAAATCTGCAGCTGCTTAATGGAAGTGCTTCATCGTCAATACACGCCTGCTTTTCAGAATAAGAGAAATTAGTGTTTATGGTTCAGCCCTGAATGTATACAAAGGAGAGTAGTTGAACCCACGAACCATATTTCCACCCAAAAGCCTCTACCACCAGCAAGATCACAGTTTTGGTTTTATTTGTCCAGGTCTCAATCCTGCAGTTTTGTTAAATGACATGGCTGTGTGTGCGTGCGTGCGTGCGTGCGTGCGTGCGTGCGTGCGTGCGTGCGTGTGTGTTTGTTTGATCGAAAGTAGCTTCACTTCCTCATCAATT
>JBAJHX010000041.1:16290151-16300761 GCA_037176925.1 Amniataba percoides
GTGCGTGCGTGCGTGCGTGCGTGCGTGCGTGCGTGTGTGTTTGTTTGATCGAAAGTAGCTTCACTTCCTCATCAATTCGGCTCCCACCAGTACTATATATAGAAATATCAATAATATTTAAGAATCGTTTGATTTGTCCCTTTCATAAAAATCCTTCTCACCTGATTAAAACCAAATACATATCACATTGTATTTAAATGGTTACCCGTAAGAAAATACAGATTATTAAGTTAATACAACAAATGAAATCACAACAGACATCAAATCACAAACAAAGCCCTCCTCCATCGCGTTGGGGTGGTGACAGGCACATGAAAGCTTAAATTTCTCAAATAAATCTAAAACTATCTGCATAGCCTGATACTGCAAAAGGTAAATGAAAAATGCCTTTTCTTCTTCTGTAATCTGGATGTGCCGACCCTTTAAAGGATTAGCTAAATGCATGTGTAAATAGTTCCTGTAACAGATTATTTGTGCAAGCCTGCCTGTTGGCTCCATGTAATGTAAATTTCAATGTGGAAGCTGCCAATCTTGGGAAACTGTCCTCTCTGTTTTCCCTTTTAAATTCAAACTGTGCAGTGCTCAGTCGTCTGCTTCATTTCGCTCCGGTTTTCTCTCTCACATTCTCATTTCTTCCATCGACCTCATCTCTACCTGCAGCATCACCCCCCACCCCCCATTATCTTAAATAATGCAGACTCACATATGTTAACCCGCTTTTCTCTCACTCCACCCATCACACTTTAACTTCTGCCTTTCTATCTATCTATCTATCTATCTATCTATCTATCTATCTATCTATCTATCTATCTATCTATCCTAACTCAATTAGGCTTGACGCCAGCAGTCTGGATGCTATTACCAGACCATCCTATATGGTCATAAAGTGGAGGGGAGAGCCCGGCCCTTAAATGCATCAGTACATTACAGCTGTGTTTATGTAGGAAAGCACCACAAATTAGTGGCAATAATCCTGTCATTTACAGCATGAGCAATCTAAATCACAAACTCTTTATATTTCATTAGCCACAATTCTTTTTTTTTTTTTGTTGATCCAGGGCTGGTTTGTCTGAGGCTGCTGTTTTCATTCTGGTATTATGACAGTATCTGCTATTGCTGTCACGGGAGGAATATTCCTAAAACCGAAATGTTGCCTGGTGCAGAGCTAGGCAGGGCTAAAAAAGAGACGGCAGGGCTGTGGTGGTGGTGTGTGTGATGGCATCGTGTTTCAGGAGGGGTTATAGCTCTTATGACAGGGTAGAACAATAGCTGCAGCTTACGCTCAGCTGTTGTTTTTAATGCCCCGGGCCAGATGATGGACTGTGTAAATTTGGACATGCCAGACGACCCCGGCTCTCACTCACCGTTCAGATCCCCGCAAAACTCACTCCTGCGCCCCATGATGAAGTTTAAGACCCACGTTTGAGAAATGCGGGCTGATTTCTTGAGATGTTTTATTGTTCAGAAGAACCGAGATTATTCACAGACTTCACATTAATGATTGCGCGGTTACCTGCTGGAGGTCCAGGCCACCCTGGGTGACTGAGTACAGTGGGTGGGGTGCATATTCTGATGCCTCAAACACCTACAAACACACAAGAGAAGCACAAAGGGAAAGCATGTTGCTCATTACTGGAATATCCTCCATGTTTATGAAGCAGGGAGAGTCATTATATTTGCAATGGATACGATGATTAGTGAGAGTAAATATGTGCTCACCAGCTGGACTCCTGCATAATAAAGTTGATGTAAAAAATAATGAATAAAAACTTCCACTTTAATTATTTTTTCTGGGCTTTTGCCACAGATCAAATTTGGTCTGAGACGGTCCCCCGAGGCTGCTTTTCTGACACTTTAACACACCTAACAGGCTTATAGTCCATGACTCATCCGCGGACCCTTTTCCATTCCATTTCGTTTTCTCCTCTGACAAATTATACAAACACCCCTTATCAGTGCGCAGTCCTTCATTAAAGCCATCGCCCAGTGACCAGGACCTCGCCCCGGGTTTAATTTGATCGCTTATTATGGGGAATATCAAAAACACAAAGCCATTCCATAAACTGACCAAAGTCTGAGGCAGCACAAACAGTGTCAGAACTGCTGACAGCTATGCAGAATATCTGGTTGCTGCTGTAGCCAGAGGAGACGGCAGGTCTCCAGTCTCACCCGCTAATCTTGTGACTCGCTCCATGGGAGGGTGGATGTCTGTCCCTTCTCAAACAGCGGCATCTATACCTCTCAACAAACACACATAAACACCAGCCGACCCCCCGCTGTGGAGCACCTACATACGTTTCCCCCATGAGAGTGAGACGGATCTGATCATTGGCAATACCTCCTCCAAACCATTTTCTGTGATTGTCTGTAGTTTCTTGTAAATTGGGAAGGTGAGGGTGCAAGCTGGTCCATCACTTGGCCCCGCACTAAAATATCTCTACAATTGCATGGAAATTTCATGAAATATTATACACACATTCATGATGCCCAGGGGATGAATCCTAATGACTTCAGTAAGCCCGTCTCCTCGTTCAGTGCCACCAGCAGATCAAAGTTTTCCCTTATTCTGTACTTAGTGCCACCATGAGGTGGAAGTTTAGAGTGAAATGTCTCATCTACTAATGGATGGACTTCTGATGAAGTGCACAGTGCATTTAAGACAACCTCACCTGTATTTTGTATTTAGTTCTCAGCAATTAGCAAACATTTGCCTCCTTCTGTGCTAAACTATGATGGAGGACATGGTACCTGCTTAACATCTGAACATCTCTGCACAGTCAGCATGTTAGCATGCCGACATTATCTTTTATCTCAAAGCACTGCTGTGCCTAAGTTCAGCCTGACAGAGTCATTAGCATGGCTGTAGACTTATTATTTTGTTATGTCATGCCCTCCAGCCCTGTGTAAAACAATTTTTAAAGACTATTAATAGTATTCTAAATATTTCTAACAAACAAGCCAAGTTGAATGTCATTCTTTAGAAAAAATATTATCATAAACATAGACTGTATGTATCCTTTTACCTAAACCAGTTCCTGCTGTGCAAATGTTAGATTTTACTCAAACTGCCAAAAAAGACATACTTCTCATATTCATACAACTTTTGTTCATTCAAGATACACATCCTCCAATCTAACCTCCTGTAAGGCACCAATTGACCATGAACAGGTATTCACCTTCACAATCTTACTGTTTGAGCCAGTACATCTTATTGTAGATATGCAACCTCTGTGGTAAAAACTCTCACCTGGTTCCCCGCGATGAGGACTGTAGCTGGCGAGGGGCTCGGCCGATAGGGGATGGTAGCACCCTTCGGGGGAGACTAAGGAAACAAAAACAGATCATGGCTACAGCATACTTTTATAATAAATCTCTCACACACACACATAAACTCTGCACAGCTTCTCTGAAATGACGTCGCCACTTCTGTCAGTGAGTCAGGCACTAAGCGTAAATGGCATTGAACTCTCTGGTACATTAAGATACAATAACAATTAACAATAAACTAAACTGCCAGTGACACCAACATTATTCCCTTCCTTGTTTTTCTTTTGATAATATTAGTCATTCACTGAATAATTGAAGCTGTGTAGTGAGCGCTCTTTGTGGATAATAGCTCTGAGCTTTAGTTTGCATCGGAGCTGTGGGCTCTGCAGTGCGTTGCCCTCTGGATAAATCAAGCGTTCGCTGACAAGGAGACATCTGAAGATGAAATTCTTCAGACACCAATAAGAAAAGAAGATTATACAGCGTACATGACATTGTATATCTTATCGAGCAACTGCAATGTTGGCGATACTGTTTTGGGGTTTAAAGATGTGGAGCATCTTTTCTGCGGGAGCAGTCACAGCAAATTCTTTGTATAACTTTGCATAATTTAAATCTTGGAGCCAAAAGCAAGAGGCCGCTGGTACAGAATCCTAATGAAACTTGCAAGCCTTTGAAGAAAGCCCTGGAAAACTGGATCAAACTAGCAATTAGTCAGTCAGGTCCAGCTGCAATGCTGAAACAAAAAGGACTTGTGCACTTCCATGAACACACAGGGAGAAACTGTGCTTGGGGTTGTTTTTCTCTCATCTCCTCCTCGATTTTCTCAAGAGAGTTGTTGTCTAAAGGTGGACAGATTTTGCTGCAGGCCAGTTTGTTTTCTGTTAACAGCTTAGTGTCCTCTTCAACAATGCTGAGCCCTGACCTGAGAGCTGTGCCTTTGACTCCATCCGATGTCTTGCCCAGCAGATTAAAGCACAGAAGTGCCACACACTGACTGAGCTCTGTTGTTATTTCCTATGTTAGATGAGGATTATGCTTCCGAGTCTTCGTTCAGCAGTACTCTTAATCTTGTCAACTTTTATGCAACACTGTCATAGGTAGTATTACATAACAAGGACAGACACAGCCTACTGAAAATGCGTTCTCTTCCGCTGCAGTGGAATAGACAATAACTCCGCGCTGGTGAAATGAAAACATTCACGTCAACAGCAATTATTTCCTTCACGTAGCTGCAGCAGCAGAGCTCTGACAAAATGTCAGCCCGGTGTGGATATGTGGTGTAAAGAGAGGAATGGTACGCTTCCTACCTCCAGGATTACTGTGCAGATGAGCTTGACACACTGGATTACAGAGTCCTGATTCCCAGATATCGTCACCCCTCGCTCAGTGGAGTTGGGCAGCAAATCCCCTGCCACCTGTATCTGAGCTCCGGTGCTCTGCAAATGATAGGGGGTTTAAAAAAAAGATTAGTTCGATGCTGGAGATAAGGCAAGTCGTGATTACACTGCCATGGCTCCTTTCCACGCCACCCTACTGGCTTTGCTGACCTTATATTTTTCCATCCATACTGAAAGAGAACAACCACACTGTAGTACATTTAGGTCAGGTCGGGTTAGAGATAAACCAACTCACTCATGGTCAGTGGATGTAATTTGTTTACTTTTAGCTGATATATTCCAAATATAAGCATGTCTGCAGGGGTTTCATGATTTATCTACATTTGCTAGTGCCTCTGTCAGACTGCAGGGTTTTTCGGGAGGCCACTGTTGAACCACACACATCACTAAACGCTTCTGTAAGAGAGCATGTGTCCTGTGGCAACCAAGCAAACAAAACAAATCTGTAACTGAGACAAATTTGGATTGTGAACAAGACAAGAAAATCCGCCTAACCGCAGAAAATCGGCTGGATGCCATTGCCGGTGAAGGTAAAGGCTAAAATGAGAGAGACTCTATTTGTAGATTTGTACAGAGCTAAAGTTACAGTGTCAGGTGTCCCTGGCAACAGATCTGACGAGTTTAATCCTAATGTTTCAACTGGACCTAAATGTAGTCAGGAGTTTTTCCCTTTCAAAGTTGCCGCTGCTGAGTCATATTGTGTGTTGTGATAAGTGATCCATCAGGCCCCATTGTCTCAATAATTTCCGGCCTTCATGGTCTAAATCCAATTTCAGTCTTATTTCTGCCTAAGTGCAAATACTGCCACTTTGGTTCAGGCTGAAATATCTCCATAATTAATCACTGACATAAATTCTGTGCACACGGTCATGGTTCCCAGATGATGAATCCCACTGATTTAATTTTGACTTTCCCAGCAGATTCAGATTTGTGGTTTTGAGTGAAATGAAACTATTGGAAGGGTTATCATGAAATCTGGCACCGATGTATATATTCTACAATGAACTGTACGTTGGTGCAGCTGACATAAAGCATTATATTGAGATGAGATGGCCATTATTTAAAGAATATTTCTCATTATTTTTTAAATACAAACTCTTTTTTTTTGGCAGTTTCCCATCGCATTGGCAAAAATTCTATGATAGCAGTGTCGTCTTTAGGTCAAAATGTTGATGTGTGCAGCATTTCTATTTAATATTTACAATCAGAAACTAGCTTAACTGATGACATTCATCCCCAGCTTTACTTTGTAAATATTAACATGCTAACCTGCTAAACTAAGATGAGGTTAATATGGTAAACATAACACCTGCTAAATATCAAAATATTAACGTTTATCATGGAGAGTAAATCAATCTCCCTGAAAAGTCAACGTGAATCTGCATTCCCGTTATGGTCAGCAGGTGGCGACTCGACTGGTTGCAAAAAGATGTCAGATTGCATGAAGGTCTATGAGAAAATGACCCTATTTCTCATTTGATTTATTACCTCAGTAAACATTTTCCTTATAAGTTTATGGTTTCAGTAACAAATTTCAAGTCCTCTTCAATACATTTTGTTAATTTTGCAAATTATGGTCCCAACAATAGATAGATGATAAAGAGGGACATTGTCCAGAGCATAGCTGCCTTGTGATTGACAAATCTTCACCCCAGCAACCAGTTAGTTAGGATAGTGCCTTGCTGTGCATTTAAATAGCTGTGAACTTGTTTTTGGATGTTGCACTTTGAGAGCTATTATGATGTACAAGGTAATTATAAGCTAAAATTGTCTTGTTCCACATTTAGTTGTACTGAAAGACAATTTTACATACTTTTTACGTACGTTTTTTAAGCCTGATTGTTGCTAGTCAAAATCAGCATCCTTGCTAACCAAGCAAGCATTAGATAACCTAACAACCCTCCTAGCTCTACTCTCTCGTCCACGTACTCATCCTAAATAAGTACTGCTAGTACATCTTTGTCTGTATTTTGCATGTTTTGATCTGCTGTATGACAGATTATTCATACGTCTATTCTTTGACACCATTTTGTTGGTGCAGTTAAATATCACACCCCCCTTTCTAACCTATTATAATAATAGGCTTGAACTGTAATACATCCCAAACATGTATTAGTGCAAGCTGGAGGGCTTACAATAATGGGGCAAAAAACATAGCAGAATTGTGAAAAATGAAATATCTCTCCCTTCCAGCTACATTTTTTTCCTCTTCTCATCTCCAGGAGCAGATTTGTGCTCTTTATATTTCAGTGTTCGACCAGCCTGTTCTGCAAGGACGGGGGTGGGGGGGTGGGGGATGGAGTAGATTTGTGTTCTGGCTGCTCACCTCTCTGATCTCCTTTATCTTAGCCCCTCCCTTCCCGATGAGAGAGCCACACTGGCTGGCAGGGATGACCAGCCGCAGGGTGACTGGTGGCTTGGAGCTGATGGTGCCGTTGGCCACCAGCGCAGCCAGGTCCTGGAGGGAGATATGGGCAAAGAAAATAATGCAGTGAGAGTTGGCAGGAGAGAAAGAAGCAAAAAGAGAGAGAGCCCTCGCTGGAAAAGATCAGGCAACTGGGATCAAGGTGGAAACGGGGAGAGAGAAAAGCCACTGGAGGGTCCAACAATTATGACTGATCTAATCACACTTTAAATTTCAGTTTACTCATCAAGCAACTTGGCTGAGTGTTTTGAAGACTGGGAATCAAATTGCACAAACTGAGTGGAATTAAAAAATCTCCCCAATTATGCCATGTCATGATGAGCCAAGTCAACATATCACTGCTTATTATCATTACCTCAAAATCCCAAACTGTGAGGACCAGAGCAGGTGCCGTATTCATGATTTAGGCTGAACCAATCACTGTGCAGCCATGCTCAATTTCTACTGAATACACACAAACTGAGACAGAGAAAGAGATGCAGATGGATTCCATACTGGAAGTGGCAGGTGGAGCTTTCGGTGGGAGGCAGAGAGAGGAAAGAGAAATCCAGCATCCGCACCTAATTAACCTCTGGATCTGTGTGTTTCAGTATGCGCCGGGGGAGGAGTCCAGCATTGTATTCATGTCCAGCGTGGGGTTTGACAAGGCTATTTAATCATTCATATGAACTGCTGAATTCTCCATGAAAGTGGAGACATTAATTGCAGCACCGGTCGTGACCGGTGGTGAGCAAATAGTGCTTTCAGCTTTTCACTCTGCTGGATGAAAGAGTCAGAACACATTGTCAATGTGTCCTTCCTCCGGCAAGCAATCATTTGGTCGCCTTGGTTTCTTTCTAAAATGTTTTGAAAAGAACTCAATAGGTGGATTTGTCCAAATAAAGTACTATCATATTACTTTTCTACAGGTAAGAGTGAGATCCATATGTTTATATTTTAAGTGTATATATGTCAAATTACTGCGTATATTACATCTATATATGTCTTTCTATCTATCTGCACAAAAATATACATATAGATATAGATATGGATACAGATATAGATACATTGATAGATAGATCTCATTGAGACTTAAATAAGAATATTGAACATGACACTAAAGCCAGCAGCTGGTTAGCTTTGCTTATAAATAATAATAAATAATAACCTATAAAACTAAATATTTGGGATGTTACATCTTATTTGTTTAATTTGTGCAAAAAGCAACGTATAAAAGCAACAATATGCAATTTATGGGTCTTTATTGGAAGCTAAGCTCATTGCATCTTAGCACCAGCTTCACATTTCAATCTAAAGTCTCAATCTAAAATGTTGATTTATCCCTTTAAACTGCCAGGAACGTTGGCTTCACACTGAGGAAAACTCTCGAGACCACTGGAAAAGTCAAAAGACAAATCCTCAAAGTGCTGACAGTTTGTTAGATCTCTATGGTCGCCATCCAATTATTCACCATTTTCATCATACGGAGAAATAAAACTGAATGATAACGTTCACATATTTAGCATCAATCGTTCAGTTAAAAACCCATATCAACCCATCTAGATCAAGAACATCACTGATTTCATGATTTTACAGTGCAGGTAGCAAACATCCTGAATATCCTGTGTGCGTCTGCTCTGCTGTGGGTGGAGATCCACCCTTTAATTAATGAACAGTGTGCCTCTTTGAAGCTTTGAAATGTAAATACGGTGCGCTGTCTCCCCTCCCATCAGAGTTCGACCCACAACAAATGTGTGACAGAATGCAAAGCACGCTGCTGGCTTTTCAATGGCTGAATGTGTTTGCAGTAAAATTAGCAGAGTTTGACTTAAGAGCGGACAGTGTGGATGTGTAACCTCGAGGGATTTTAGTTATGAAGGGAAGCGCATAATGCTTCCCATAACCGTGAACTTTGCATTTTAAAAAGCATATTCTTGATGTGGCTCTTGTGCCTCTCTGCTGCGTGTCTATATTTAGTGAGGCGGATCAGGATCTCTGACGTCTTGTCTCATTAGAAGGGGGGCACGCAGCTCGTCTGCACAATCACAAGACTCTGGGCGTTATTTTCCTGATTTGATCTAAAAATATGAGCCACATCTTAGTAACCATGAAGGCTCCCATACTTTCCTCTGCCATTCCAGCGTTTAAAAAAAAAAAAAAAAAAGACTCTCAAAGCAAATTGGCAGAAATAAGATGGCGGGTTATGCGAGCACTGCTCACACAAAGAGTTGCTGGGCTTAAATCCCCAAAGCATATTGTGCTGCTGGTGGGATAAGGACTCCAATACAGAAAGATTATGTGGCTTTCATGCATACTATGCATCGACACCTGGGAGAAGAATACATGTATATTACTGTAGTGCATGCACTGTGTTACAAGAACATTTCTTTTCAGATTATTAGATCACTAAATTTACATAAATGTGGAATTTCTGCACTCGTGTTGCTGCAGTCGGAAGAGACTTGATCCATAAAAAATGGACAGAAACACACACAGCTCACACGAGTGATCGACTGCCAAATGAAACAACTAAGTGAGTCTGTGCTCCTGTTTAATCATAAGCTATTGAGACAGAAACTAAACGGCAAGTCTAATACTCGGTGGCCAAAAAGCAGATTATTCCCCTTTGTTTTTAATTAAAGGTGTCAGACATACAATAACTCAACTATGGTGGGAGCGGCGCGCAGTGGGTCAGCCAACACGTTGCCATGGAAACCCCAGAGTTTCAGGGTTGAAAAGAGGTGAGTGTGAAAGATCTTTAATGAATACCGCACTGTGCTCCCAGCCAGCGTGTGTTTACTGAACGCTGTCGACCTGAGCAGGGAGCACCTGTTTCACTGCCAGCATCTGCTGTGATGCTAAATCAGAGCGAAGACGGCTCTCACTCCACCGTATTAATTAGTGCGGTGGTGGACAGTCACCATGAGAATTAATAGCATAAGGAACCTGTCATCTATAACTCATTAGTAGACGACGAGAACATATACAAATCCTTCTCATTAAGGGGTACAAATGAGAATAAATTGCGCTTGAATATGATGTACACCACACGTCATTGAATTTACAATAGTCAAAATAGCTCTACAACAAATTCCCTCATCCCCTATTTTAATCTGCAGTATAATATTACCTGAAAGCACATCAAGTGGTATGAAACACAGCTTTAAAAAAAATGTCCTTCCATCACTTCAATCGAGAGCGTAATTGATAGCGATAAAAGCGCATTAGTGGTGATGTTGAGTTGAAGCTCAGGAAATCATTTCTTGTAATAATGTGGTGGCTTCTTGTACTTTCTTTTTCATCTCTCGCAAACAAGTTTTTTCGGCTCCACCAAGACTTCCAAGAGCTTGCAAACATTTTCTGATTGCAGCCTGACCAGCTTCCTCTGTAAAAGATGTTCGCAGAGTCATAAAGTGATTTTCGATCGGTCTTCCCATCCCGGTTTACAGCAAAGTTGTTATAATGGCAGTCTGCAGTGATGGCAGAGGTAGTCATATCCTTCACTAGATTAAAAGTACCAAGTACATGACACTTTTGGA
>JBAJHX010000041.1:16300861-16312810 GCA_037176925.1 Amniataba percoides
GTGATGTTGAGTTGAAGCTCAGGAAATCATTTCTTGTAATAATGTGGTGGCTTCTTGTACTTTCTTTTTCATCTCTCACAAACAAGTTATTTCGGCTCCACCAAGACTTCCAAGAGCTTGCAAACATTTTCTGATTGCAGCCTGACCAGTTTCCTCTTTAAAAGATGTTCGCAGAGTCATAAAGTGATTTTCGATCGGTCTTCCCATCCCGGTTTACAGCAAAGTTGTTATGATGGCAGTCTGCAGTGATGGCAGAGGTAGTCATATCCTTCACTAGATTAAAAGTACCAAGTACATGACACTTTTGGATTGTTGCTGCTGCTATAGATGGTTTAGGGTGTGCTAATTTTAACCAGATCATATAATGTTGGCTTGTTTCATCTACAGCACTGCATCACGGTGACCTCATCAAATGCTTGAGAACCACATTTCTCTCTCAGTCAACCTGTAATGAGCTCAACTAAAGCAGTCATTGGCATGCATTATTGTTGTTACCTCCTCCAGTTTGTATGTGATCATTGTGAAAGCTCTGAAGACGCAGTCTGTGGAGCCGGTGATGGTGATGATCCTCTCTGGACAGGAGCCCTCTGAGATGTTGACCCGAGCGCTGCTCTGTGGGTAGAGAGAGGTCAATAGGCCAGTTAATGGTCAACATTAATGGAAGAGGTGAACATTTTAGAAAATGCCTTTTGAGATGAGATTCTCCATTAAATATGAGAAGCTCGCTAACTTAGCTTAGCATAATGTCCCCTTGCAAGCATGGATTAAACAAACAATATTAAAGATGTTTTCACCTATGCCTAACTCCAGAGCAAATGAGCATATTTCCCAAAAATGTCAAATGATCCTGTTGATCTTTTCGTGGTTAGATTTCAACCTATCAGAGACATACTGTACAGTGCAGCACATCCACAGGCAGGAAAGTCAAGTGACATGAGACAAAGGAGGTGAGGCTGAAAGCTATACTGTACATCTCTGTAGCTCAGACTGACAATCTAATAGAGTTTCCCCTCGGGGCATTGCCCTCGGACGATAAATCTCCTGCCCTCCTCTCCTTCCATTTTGCGTCCTTGTATTTCCCTCAGCCAAAGTCACATGAGCGGAGACAGGACAGCACTCTGACCTCTGGGACATTTTCTCCAGTCCCTCCAGTGAGTCATGCTCCCACCGTGGCTGTAAGGCCCGGGGAGTGACTGACAGGATGGGGCTCATACAGTCGGGAAGTAACAAAGGCCATAACTTGCTGGCTGGCTGCATGAATGGATGGGTGACTACCATGGGTGAGTGGTTTATCCAGCAGCTCTGCAGGCCCGCATTGTCCCATGACCTCACTATTCCTCTGTTTATCCTTCTGCCTCATAAAGTACAACATAAAACCTTAACAGCCAGAGAAAGAATCAAATGTGCCGCCACGGTGTCAGCCTAATTACTTTTTAATACAAAGAGTTAGGGTTAGGGTTAATTAGTTTGGCTGCACCCTTGAGATTTGTAAGGAGGGATTGGGGAGGAGGGGGGGGGGGCAGACTGAGAAAAGGGAAGTTGTTTTAAGCAGGGAAAGAAAGGGAAAAGGGATTTGGTGAGAGAGCAAATAGGAGGGGTAGTGAGGAAGGAAAGAGAGGATTTAAATTGAAAAGGTGCAGTTATTGCCCAAAAGGCAATTCGGACAATGTACCTGCTCTGTATGCTTTTCAGACTCAAAGCTCCCAAACAGGCAGAGAGAACCGGGATTTATTATTAATACATACAACTGCCAGAAAGCCTGAACGGCATTAGAGGCCCTCCAAGATTGAATTATGTTTTCTCTCAAGATCAACCCACTGGACTTGTAAATCACGCTACAGCACTAAAGCTGGGGGATGAAAAGTTGTTGTTTTAAAGCTCAGAATCACGGACGGCGTACCTCTTCTCGTATTCGTTTCACCGTCTCCCCTTTCTGGAAAAGAAGAAGAAGATGAGGGACAGCTTTAAACAGAATCAAATACGCTTTGTTTGGAAAAAAAAAAAAGAAAAGAAAAGAAAAAAGAAAACTGCCATCGCAGCGTCCTCGACCTCTAAGTGAAAGCTTCCACTTCAAACCACACAGGTCTGATTGGAATATAGCAGAACAAATTTCAGCTTGAGTTTCAGTGTGCAATGAATCGCAGTGGCGTCCTCTGCACTGCTGTTTCAAAGAGATGTATAAATACGTCAGTGCCTCTGAAGGGGGGCATACACCTATAATGGCTGGATATGCGGTGTGTATGAAGACCTCCCGCTGCTGACAAGAACATTTTGACAGACTTGTGTCACGCTGCAGCACATCCTCCACTGGTTTTTAGATTGTGTCTCCTCCTGTCCCCCATTACCTTTTGGCTTAAGTCCCTCCAAGCTGTCACACCTCTGTTCACACCTTCATGCAAACACAGTATCATCTCACACACCAGAGTTACACTGTTATTTATGTTACATTCTAGGAAGACTTATTACATGTGGCCCATTGTGGCTCTGGCATCGGCTTTCTATTGATGGGAAAGAGATGAGAGGTTTGCCAAAGAGATAGGAAAGAGGGGGGAGGAAAAAAAGGCTTGGAGGGTGGAGTGGCAAGTTATTAGCCCAAGTAGTGCAGATCAAGTGCCTCTCTCTGTCAAGCTGCACAGTATGTTCCAAGCTCATCTCTCAATTTCTCTCCCTTTCCTTTTCATTCGCTAGCTTCCCCTAGATATTTTGATTTTTTTGCAACACGTTGCAGCATCCGTCGTAAGATCTTTCCTTCCAGCCCTCTTTGTTTTCTGTATTTGCGCGTTACTTTTGTGCACAATCTCTCTTATTTCCATGCCTTTTGTAGGTGTTGTATTACGAGCCATGATAGCGGGAGCTGCCGAAGCAACGAGGAGCAGCCAGGCCCTTCCTAACAGACACTAAAAGTGCCCACAAGGGGCCAACAGTAATATGGCTTTAGAGCTCTGTTTCAACAGGAGCCTCACAGTCAATGCACTAATGTTTTTGTTTGATGGATTACTGTGTTGCATTATGGGTGGTGGCGGGGTCTTAAGAGGGTTGGTTTAAGGCAATTACATTTAGGATGGGGATACTCAAAACAACAATTGGTTGTTAGTGGGCTTTGTGCTCTGCAAAAACAGAATCAAGACAGAGAGGAAAATTATTCTACAAAGGCTTATTATAAGTCCACATAAAAGACATCAACAAGGTGTTTGGCTTTGAAACAATGAAGAAAAGCTATAGATTTACATAAGGCTACACACATTTCAACACATCAGCCTAATCTGGAATATAATTTTTTTTTATGATTAATACTTTTATCAACTCACAGTATTTTAGGAAAAATAATAAGTCTCACCTTTCCTATTATGCTGCCAACCTCCTAAAATACAAAGAGATAAAGATGATTACAGACACTGAGTACAATTTTGAAAAGCAAAAACATTTATAATCCCCATTGCATGTTGAATTATTGATCAATTCTATGAATTTATGTTGTGCCATTTATGAGGCTGTGGCACACCTTGCGCCTAACAAAGAGGACGCAGAGTGCTCCAGTGTGCATTCATTCATAAACAATGCGAGTGAGGGGGCCCGTACCTTTCCGTGCATGAGCAGTCGTAGTGTGAGGGTCACTCCCAAGCCCCCGTCTCCAAAGTCCTGCTCACAGTTCATGGTGATGTGGGAGTGGCACGCAGGGAGACGCATGAACAAGACTCATTCGCTGGTCACACAGTCAAACGAAGGCTCGTTCTCTGGCTCTCTGAGGCTCTTCAGTGCCGCTCTGGCAGGGAAAACGAGTAAAGTTACAACATATTTTCACACACTATTGTTTGCACCCAAGATGTAAAGAAAAAGGCAAGAATTGAAGAAATTAGGGGTCATTATTCAGTGACCATTATGTGCCACTATTAAATCTAATGGCCACGTTCTAGTCCATTTCCCAGGAAGCTGCCTGCTTACTGTATATTCTCGTGGTTAGGTTTCATTCTTGACTGGATGATAATTCCCGGAGATCAAAGACATTCAGACAATTGGGGGACAAATCAAAGCCAAAATCAAACACGTTTACGCCATTGAAGTCCTTTGAAAGCACATAGAAATCAAGCATCTCAGTGAGGAGCTCCTTCATTAGTTTGAGTCAATCTAAAATTGATGGTGGTTCATAACAAAGTCATAATGAGGACCATTGTGTGTGCAAGATATTGACCAGGAGCACCAGCCGTGTCAGCGATGTTGCATCTCATCAGAGCTTTGCGGACCAAACAGACTGTGGGTGGCCATCGATGACTAACACACACAACAATCTGCGTCTTCATTAACTGACAGGCAGTTTTTCTCACAGGGGGCTGAGTGATTTTTGAAACTGGATGCAAAAAAAAAGTTTCTCTTCCTTTTAGACGAGCGTGACGTGAGAGTCGTGCAAAGTTAATCAAATTCAATTCGAAACAGTTTTCATGAAACTGAAAATGTTTGGAGTTTCTTTGGGGATCTGGTTTTATCTTTTCCATCACAGTCAGCCACGGAGGGGGGGAAAAAATGTAGTTATGAGGAGACAGAGCCGAATTTATACGCAGACGGCAAATGAGAAGCATCTGTACTGATCCCAGACCGTGGCAGAGGCTGCGTGCATGCCAGTTATGTGACGTATGGTGATGATTAATGTGCGAGTCACCTGGCTGCTCACGGTCTCAGCATGATGTGTATAATTAGTTCACGGAATCATTCATGTTTACTCCTGATTTATATTTTCTTATATTTGTCAGTGAGGTAGCTACATAAATATAGCTACACTATCTATGCTGAGTGATTAGCAGAACATAAATGCAAGGATAGTTTCCAGAGGACATGACAAAGACCTAAAAATTATTTTCTTTCTTCTTCCTTCGTTTCTATTCTCAGTAAACCATCTCTGTAGAATGTCAGAAAATGGTTTTTAAAAATCATCACAAAGCTTAGATGAAGTCTTCAAGTGTCATAAATAATGTTTGACATTACTTTTATAATAGTCTCTATGAGAGACAGCTTTTAAACAGCTTTTAAGCTTTTAAATGGTAAAACTGATTTCCACAACACGTTGTTTGGCCTTGTGATATTGGGCTATATGTGTGAAATTAACTTGACATGGCTTTGCAGAAAAATGTTAACATCAGCATGCCAACATGCTCACAAAAACAATGCTAGCATTCTGACATTTGCAGGTAGAATATCTGATGGACATAAAGTCTTTTGGAACAATCTAAACAATCTACTGGGAACTTTAGATGTTTGTGTAAAATGTCTTACCATTCAACTTGTGGATGTTAAGATGCTGAGTAAAAACGTCAACCTGCTGCTGAAGCTGGGTGAAAAACCAGGACATGTGATTAGGTTTCATCCTTTTCTCCAACATAAATGTACCAAATTTCCTGGCAGTCCACTTAATCATCCAATTGCTCGAGATATTTTGTTAAAAAAATGTCAACCTCATCAGAGGAAAAGTCAGGGGATCACTGGATGAATCATCTGGGAACCATGAAAGTCTGTAGCAGATTGGCAAATCCATCGAGTAAATGCTGAGATAGATAATCTCAAAGTGGCAGACATAAAGCATAGCTAAAAAAGATAATTCATCAATTGTCAGAGTGGTTGACAATGAACTTCTTTTAACTGACTAATTGATTAACCAACTTATTATATTATTTTCCTATATCTTGTTCCATTAAAATACATTTTCTTTTAATAATGCTTGTCAAATAAAAAAAAACACAATCTGAATCCTTTCTTGCCACGGATCGTGTTAACCGCTCATATTCAGTGACAACACAGCAGCAAACTATCCTCTCCCTTTTTGCCTCATCAAGGCCACTTGTTTGTCTGCCAAGCACATTCCAACCAGCCTACAGTGCCACTGTATACCAGCCTACTGCTGCGATCCCTGACACCGCCTGACATATGTGTGTGTGTTCTTTATAAATCTGAATGCTGTCGCTGTACATTTGGTGAGCGATGAGAGGAGCTCATGTTTAATAAATGGGTGTTATTTTAGATCACATCCCATTGCTGAGAGACTTGTTGTAGGCAGGTTTATTGCTTTTGCTCAGCGCACAAAGCCAACGCTGCTCCCCTGATTTATTTATGCACTGGATGCTTGCAAAGACACGTTCAAATGCTCGCACACATCCTTCTTGAGATGTCAGAGAGCCTGACTGCCTGTATGGGTTTTACGTTCCCTCCAAGGCCGCCGCACAGTCTGACATGCCGGCCTGTTAAAATGCGGTAGTAAGTGGAGCAAAGTGTCATTTTACTGGATTAGATTGCTCCGAATCAAACTTCCTCTGCTTTTTTGAAAGAGATGCTCATCGGATTGACTTAGAAAACTATCAGTTGGAAGCTCATCTCCATACAATTTCCATAAATATCAAACAAAGCCCAGGGGGTGGACTGGAGATAAACAAAAAAAATGGAACATTTTGCTTGCTGTCAGCTAAAGATAGAAGGCCAAGTAATCATGACTTTAAGCTTGATCGATGCATCCTGAACACATGCGTTATCACAGAGCACATTTGTGCAACCCGTGGGCTAACTACATTATGTTTAGGCACTGAAGGGCATGGCTAAAATGTTAGCACTTTATTGCATTAGAAGCTAATGGTTGGAGGGATCATTATGTGCTGCTCTGTGGGCTGATAACAAGGCATGTGCTCTGTGTCTGTGTGAGGGCGGTGAGTCTCTGAACTCCTCATTTCCAGAATCTCGAGCAGCAGAGTTCCAGGATGAACAGAGACCCTCTGTTCTAAATTAGACCTGGTAACAGAACAGGGAATTAGCAAAGTGCAGGCTGCTGCGCCTGGCAGCAGCCTGCAACGCAGTCAGAGAGAGGCGGAGAGGAGCCCATCCACTGTCCCGCGCCTCTGTCACTGACTGTGTAACCTTGGTCCTGCTCTGCCTGACTGAATCCAGTATTCAGGAGCTCGCTGTTATGACTCACTGCTTGCATTCATCTTTATATGCACCAAATTAAACGTGACTTTGTGAAACCGAGTGACTGACACAAAAACTAATGGTCATAAGAGGCAAGTCCTCAATCTGAAGAGTGACTAATTAAAGATAGCCACTAAGTTTAAACAATATTAAAGCAGGGTTACGCTTCATTGCAGTTTGGGTCTCCTATTTATAGTGACACCACTACAATGGAGCCCGATGTGCCGAGAAACACTGGCGGCCAGACGATCAGCTAGGATGTAAACAAGCCAAGAGTTAAGTCAGATCATCTAAACCACTTTATCTGGAGGTGACACCACAGAGGACTGCTTGTGAGATGTTGGTAATGATTCGGCATTGCACAGGAAAACTGTGCAACAACATGTGTTCAATTTAATTAAATCCATCTTTCTTGTGAATTAGTCGAATGACCTCTGGAGTCCACGAGGCAGAAAAAAACATGATAATGCCATCCAAACGTTCATCACGTGGAAGTCCATTTTCAACATTATGTTCTGCTCTGTATTACACACCATTACATGATGTTACACAGAGTTAGTATGGTCAAAGGTTCGTTTTCTAACCTGGGTCTGTATCTCATATATATGTATAGTCTCTGTGTGTGTGTATGTGTGTGTAGATACATATATACATACATACATACAAACACATATATAAAATATATAAATATATATAAAATGTACAGAATTAATTGTATTCAAACACTAAATGAAATAATTAGAGCTGAAATGATAAATCAGTTAGGTAACACAAAGAAAATGTGAGCATTTGCTGCTGTTTTTCAACTACTTTTAGACATTTCATAGACTAAACAGTTATTCAGTTGCTTATATAACAATAATATATATCAAATCTGTTATCACAATAAGTGTAGATCCGGCCCTAGAGAGCATAATAACTAATATAAACATGAATTAAGCATTGCCAACTTGTATTACCCCGTTCAAATTCTATGAACTTCACATATATCACAGCATATTATATCAATATAACACAGGATGACAGGCATAAATATGTGCTATGGTGTTTTAATCACAGATAGCAATCAAGCCAAAACCTCTAAATAAAAGCAAATTAATTACCAAAAGTTGAAATAAACCGGAATGGTCCTTTAAGATATTATTTTGGTCTTTCTTCCATGAAGCACACATCAAAGATGTGACGGATAAAAGCAACCAGCATACATCCCTTGACAGCCGCCAGCAATGTTTTTTTTTTTTTTTTTTTTGCAATGTTTTCAGGAGCATCCAGTCCAGAGAGACTGTCAAGATGAAAAGGATGTTGTACAACCCACTTGTCTAGAGGACTGGACACCTGTTCTGAGGCAACCATGTCCCTCACACAACCAGCAAACAGACGGCTCTGGGCCAGCTTAGAGGAAATGAAGAAGGAATGAGAACATGCCTGGTCTCCATGGTGAACGACAGAAACAGGGTTCCCCTCTGCACATACATGCAAAGGGTCGGGGGTATTGAGTGTCTGCTCGATAAACGCATGGAGGCAGAGAGGATAGGATGTCCCCCGGGTGGGCACATATAGAGCAGTAAGTGAGAGGGTGTCAACGTGTGCACACGCGCATGGCAGGGGCAAGAGGTGAGACACATGCCCGCACAACGCCACAGCAACGTTCGCGGGTCTGTGTGCACCAAAACAAACCACACACATACCCGCATACAGCTGCCGGGATGAAAGGAGCCAACAATGCACACACACTAACACACGCATGCAGAAAGTGTCCCGTTGAAACACAAGAGCAGACAGGCTTTGATCAGCTGAGAAGTTCCACAGGAGGAATTTCTGCAGCGATCTGTCATGAACAAGCTCAGACGCACTGCCATGTTTGAGTACATGGGATGACACAATGAGAGCGTCCTCTCCTGAGATGATGATGAAGGGGGCGAAAGAGAAACACATGCAGTTACAAGAGGGGAAAGAAATAAAGCCCTCTATCTTCACTAGTGGTCAGTTGGTTAAATAAGATCCTCGGGGAGAGTTTGCACGAGAACACACACACACACACACACGTAAACAAACCATGTAGAGTTTCTGCCGGCGAATTTGACAACATACTGTAATGAGAGTACGTGCGCAGCAGATGCTCCAAATGGTGGAAGGTCTTGGACTAACACAGCCAACTCTGAATACTTAAGTCTTCCTGATTAAACTCAATTTCATGCGAATGAAATATTCAAAGGGGGAGCTGCATGTTTGGATTAGGTTTAACCACATCATAGCCACAAGTCATGCTGGGACTCATCAGTAATATTGCTTTATGAGCCGAGACGCACAGCGTTTTTAAATGCAGCTGAGAGAAGACTGTATATGTAACCTAAAACTCTTGTGCAAATGAAGCATAAAACCTCCTCTCACATCTTAAGCACTTTCGGCTGTGGATACAGTCAACTCGGCTGTTTTAAATCAGCAGTAAACTTGGTTAAAATCTTAAGTTTTTCTCAAGGAAAAACATATTCTCAGTGTTTAATACTCCAAAAATTAGTAGCAAGCTAATCTGCTTCCTTTGGACTGTCTGTATGACTTGATTCAATCTAAATATATTTGACTTCTGATTGGTGCAAAGAAATATAAAGCATTGTGTGCTCATGAGGCACCCCGTTGCAGAAAGCAAGAGGCTGATGGGAAAAAATATGTTTTCTAGACCTTTCATATATCCTGTGGCTCTATTATATGACTCCTTGACAGTCAAAGCTTACAACTTTAGGACATTGAAACTACTTGATTGAAGTATGAAAAAGGTTTTCTTCACCATGGCTGCACTTCCCCAACCTCTCTCGCCCGGATGAGAGAGAGAGGGAGAATAAAAAAAGACAAGAGGAGAGGGCTTTGGTTGTGAAACAGGAGAGGCTTGAAATTAAAGAGCAGTGTTTCATCTCTCGCCGTGTCTGTCTCAGCTCTGTCACATATAATGGGAGGGGTCAGCCCCGGGCGCAGTGGGGACTGTCCTCTCCTATCAGCCCCTGGCTTCATCTGGCGTTAAAGCACAACCGTGTCAGCCTGCAGTGCGAGCCGCCTGTCAACCACAAGGCCCCGGAGAGGGTTATCAGACCCCCGGGCTGACTGCGGCTCCTGAAGCCAGCAGAGAGGAGGCCAACAGCCGCTCTCACTGCAGCCGCCGCACCTAAATGTGGGCTGACACTGATAAGATTACCCTAAAGCATCCGCGATCATGTGTTGCCTTAAAGGGTGAATAAAACTACAAGATTTTTTTTTTTTGCAGATTGCATTAACAGATCTGCTGAAAAGTTGCAAGGAAAGTTTTTTTTTTTATCCAAGTGCTGTGACAAATTGACTGATGTAGGAAGCATCTGGCTGACATGACGAAATTGGAGCACTATCAAGCTGGTTATTAAATGAGGTTCTAATTTGTAACAAAATAGCGTGATATTTCCCTTTTTCACCCAAAACATTTTTTTGGACTATATCAGGACTAAAAGTCTCTTATCTATACACAAAAGCAGATTTTTTTTTCAACACCACGCCATCTATCACTCCATGCTCAGCAATGTGATGACAGCTCAGGAGCAGCCGAAACGTACAAATTACTTAAATGGCTGCAAAAGTCTGTCATATCTCAGACCGGCCTGAATCAACCCTGCCAGGGCTTCTCCTTGTCACGGCAACTTGCAATCACGTCAATCTGGCTGCAGAATCTGCATAATTACGAGTGAATTCCAATAGCTAATGAACAGCGGCGTAATTGTCACTCCATTAATGCAGTCCATCCTGAGCCATCAGCCTGGGTGACTGTCAGTTCGGGGCGGTGTTTAGTTAGTTCTGGCTCAGTGGCTGTAAGCGCGTACCCTTGAAAGAACACGGCCACTCGGCAAGAAACATGCATTGATCAAGCGTTGCTGCCGTTGTTTTTTTCGCAAACGTCCTCTCGTTAGATAAACCCCGAGTTCCTTCCTACCTCTCATTATTGCCAGGGGGGATAAAACAACACAAACATACAGATAATGAGCCTTGCAGGGCCGCGATTCTGGCCTGTCAATTGTTATCTCCCGAGCGGCTGCTGGTTCCAGACACACAGTGACACCGTCTGAGCCCTGTATTTACACTGGCTTTAGTTAGCACGGGGATAGTGTGGCACAAGCCCATATACCATATAAACACGTCACTTAGCTTGCCTTTTCTCAGTTTAGTGCTCTAGTTCATTTTTATTATCAGTTATTCTTCTGCTTATTTTCCCAATTCATGGCTTTGTATTTAAAAATATGGGAAAATATCTTCAGCTACGTCTTCAAAGACCTTGTTTTCCATTAACCAAAGTCCAAAAACTAACGATATTCAAAACACAACCATATATGAAGCAAATAATCATTTCTAAGCATTGAACTAGTGCTTCTTCAAAGTATAGATCTCATACAGTAAATGTTGGAAAAAATCTCTTGCTGGCTTTGTATTTCGGTGCTGTTTTCATTCAATTATACAGTTTGACTTCTCCAGAGTGTTTATCCCTCTGGATTCAGCAGTGGAATTTTCTGTTCATTTGCCTTCCCCTGACATACAATGGCACGCTTCTTATTATTAGAGAGCTTCTATTAGGACCGTATATCATCCTGAATGGTTTTTTTGGCATGGTGGAGAATACACTTTGGCAGGGTATTAACTCCAGCTTTTATCCCATCCCTCTTACTGGATGAAGGTCACTCTCTCTCTATCCGCAAAATGACTTTCCTCTCTCTTCCCTTTCATCCCTGCTTTCCTCCCATCCTCCACACCAGGGCATGAGTCAGAGAATCTGACACCTCAGAGGAGAGAGGAGAGAGAGGGGAGGGCGGTTAGGGAGAGAAGGGAGACAAATTGAGAGAGAAAGAGGGAGAGATGGGGGGACAGTCAGAGGGAAGAGAGACGAGCTGATCGATATCGCAGAGAAACAAGTAACACGAGAAGATGTGGGGGGGGGGGGGGGGGGGGGGGGGGGGGGGGGGGGGGGGGGGGGGGGGGGGGGGGGGGGGGGGGGGGGGG
>JBAJHX010000041.1:16312910-16346019 GCA_037176925.1 Amniataba percoides
AAGTGAGAGAAAAAAAGGGAAAAAGGGGGGGAGAAGCAGAGGGAAAAGAAAAAAACTGAGCGGAGGCAAAAAAAAAAAAAGAAAACGAGAAAAGTGGGGCCACACCCCCCCCCCCCCCCCCAACTTCCTTGACGTACAAGACGCTGTATTGAACGTGGCAATTAAATTCATCAAAGCACAGATGGCGCAGGAGTCCTTGCTCTGGTTTGCTGAGCGAGTATCCTTTACAGTACAGTACAGCACAACGTGGCCGCAAAATGAAATAGTTTACAGTGCGGCTACACTTAAGTTAAGACTTAACACTTAAGAGTCGCTGGCGTGATATTTGGTACACAACAGTGCCGTGCACGCTGAGCTGAAACTACATATTACATAAGCTCCTCAACAAACCGAGCGCAAACCCAAAAATAGTGCAGTCCCTGTTAAATATTTCAGGCACTCGGCAGCTGAACGGGGGGGATAAAAAGCTTCTCTCCTTCTTGGTCTCAATACAAAAACAGACACACACACACTGATGCAGATGGCCAATTGAAAGAAAACCTCCATTTAGTGTACTGTAGAGCAAAGCGGATTACTGTCACGAAGGCAGTCTTTTAGCTCATTCGCTTGATATACGGCACTTACTCAGCGGAGTGGCGTACTTAGCACACACCTATCCTTATTTCTCGAGTCGCTTTCTGCACAGCGCGGACGGCATGAAAGACGCTCTTTGAGGGTAACTTCTGAACTAAATAAATCACGCTCATGAGACCCTTTTGAGAGACACAACGGGAGAGTCACGAGGCCCACTGGGTCAATCTTCAGAGCTCAGCACAGTGCAATCTTTTCATAGCCGGGACAGCCTGCGGCGCTGTCAGCCACAGGGTCAGTCTTAAGAACAGCAGCGAGGGTCACATTATGTTGCAGAAGAAAGGCCCTCTTCATGGCAGCGCAGGAAGGCTCCAAAACAAAGGGATCGACACTGTTTATTTGCGCGGAGGCCGCCAGATCGCGAATCAATAAGTGCTCATGTGATTTTCTTTTCATGCCTCTCTTGCACAGCACACACATACACACCGACTTTATGGTAAAACATGATGATAATGAACTTAAAAAAAAAAAAAATCCATCTCAATCGACCAGGCCGGAAGAGGGAGAGCTGAGCCTCAAGAGTGTGTAGTTATTAGATAGCGACAAGCACAGGTTAATTGCTCAAAATGCAGGTTAATTGCTACAGGGGATTTATCTCGAATATTGGAGAGGAAATTAATTTGCATCACAACAACGCTCCTGTGACAACAACAACTAAATGAGTGCCGCGGCAAAGATGATGATGCTGATTCGCCTCATTACAGGGTTTAAGTCTACTGTACGTGGCGGAGGTTGAAGAACAGCAAACTCATTTGACACTGAAATCAAGAGAATAAAATAAAACTCTGGATACGATTCGAGATGTTTTTTTGTTTTGTTTTTTTGTCAGTGGAAACACTTCTGCTCCCCTGTGTTGTTGATGGCTAAATTATCTCTTGTGCTCTCCTCGACGGTAAAAAGGTGATTGAATATCCACAATCTCTCTCTACAGAACTGTTTAATGGAGTAAAGCTGCAACGCTGGGCTGCATTAACTTGATGACTGCGAACTAAAACTAAGCATTGTGCCCCCCCACTACCCCCCATTCCCTGTTTGAGTCTGCCAGAACAGCATCTTAGTAGATGAGAGGGATTATTGGCAGTTCCCAGACGTTGGAGCAGCACGTGTCAGGTCTGGTTTCTGTTATTTATGAAGCCTCTCGGCCCCAGCCCTCGCTCTGCAGCAGAGATGCAGGTGGGGTTTCATTATTGAAGATGCTCTTCCACTTCTTATTAGATCTCTGACTCTCACAGTGCATTAAGGAATTGCATTTGGACAGAGAGTCAGCAATACATGATGGTCTGTCTCTGTGCCCCCCCGGAGGTCCCTCTCACATCAGCCAAAATTGCATGTCCTATACTCCCCGTTCAGGAGTAAATAGTGTATCTGCGCTCAAGCAGACGCCCCCCTCACTTCACCACACAAACACAGGGGGAGATCCTAGTCCTTATTGATCTCCGTTATGTGCACGGGAAGATAAATATGAACCACATTCTCCTGCTGCCTCGGCAAAAGAGCCGCACAATGCATTACATCCAAATGAATTCCTCCACAAACAGCCCACAGTTACACCCTAAGTGGTGTGCAATCCTCCAATTGTGTCCTATTTCCCTCCACTTTTTGTTTGAGCGCACACACTCACAAACAAACACACTGGAGGTGCACATGCAAGATTCATGAGTGTATCCAGGCGGCCATGAAGCATGATTTCCTGAATCAACCAGCTGGTCCACTGCCAAATTATGTGTTTTTTTATTGATTCTCTGGTGCTGAAGAGTATAAAAGATGATGAGTATTCCTCTTGCATTTCATACTGCGTGCTAGAGTGGATCGTTTTAAGGCAGGGCATGCAAACAAATGTGTGTCAAATAAAAGTGGAAGTGAAAACAAGACCCTTTTTTTTAATTCTCATCTAAGAGAAACATCAGAATTAATTTGTACTGAGGCCTTTCAGCATGGTAACAAGGAAGCTGACAAGCCTGTTTGTACCCACTTTGGGTTGATGAAAAATAATCCTCAAATTTGTGTTTAGGAAGCAGAACAGCTGGAAACACCTGGAAACTGTGAGGACAACTAAACCTGATGTATCAGTGAAAGAGAGCCCACACCTAAACTGCAACTTGTGACCAGAGATCCTCCGGTTTAGAGGTGGCAGAGGTGAGTAAAACACCTCCGAGCAGCATCTGGGTTTTTGCTTCTCCTTTGGTTCAGCTTATCAAGACAGTTTTTTTCCCCCCTCCATCCGCTGTAACGCAATTAGGCATCCTCGTTAATAATGGTGCTGTCACGCACACCCGCTGCCTCAGCACCGAGCAGGCGCGCACAGCCATCCCGGACTTGTTGAGAGGGAGCTCAGTGTTCAGGAGCCCGGCCTGGCCAACGGGGTCCCTCTGTCATTATCATAAAGCCGCGCGCGCACAAGAGGCCGATTGTTCCGTGTCTCTCTGCCAGATTTAAGCCAGTTCATGGCTCCAATAAATTCAGCTTCGGAGCTATACGAGTCCGGGATCTGAGCCCCCACACACACACAACCCCCCCCCCACCCTTCCCCTGTATGTCCAAGTCAGCACACAGCAGGCTGGAGGTGATTTACAGTGAGAATTTAGACTCATTTATATTATAAGAGAGAGAGAGAGAGGGGGGGGGGGATTCTGCCTTTGATCGCCCATTAAGAAGAGTTTGGAAGGTGAATAAAGATAACAATAACAACAACAACAATAATAATAACAATACCAATAATAATAATATTTATAATAATAATGATACATGTCTCTGTTTGGCGTAATTTGAAGAATAAATAAGAAGCCCAATGTGACATAAGCGATCAAGAATGTCCCCTCCTGGATGAGAGCTGTTTCAAGTTGGAGAATTGGGAACATGCTGTCCGAAAATTTGCCTTTTTTCCCCACCACCACCACCACAAATAATCCTCTCTTACCTGTTCTCATGTAAAAGGTCGCAGGCTGCAGTTGTCACTAAAGTCTCCCCATGGATGTGCGCCTTTGTATCCACATAGAGTCCACTGACACGGACGCGTAGTGCGGACTGTCCTCCCGGCGTGTCAGCAGACTGGAGTGCAGGGCGCCTGTGCGCTGCCGAGGAGAGGAGACACACACACACACACACGCACGAACACGCACGCACACACAGAAATAAATGCAGGCTGGCGACCACCCTGATCAGACTTAGACCAGTTAGGATGAGAGCCCGAAAAGAGAGACGGTCCTCGGGCTCAGCTGCCTTCAGGAGGACTCTGGTGGGTTTTGCATCCTGCGGTGCGGTCCTGTCCCCGCAGGACCTCCACACGGTGCGCAGCTCCCTGTGCGTCAGACCGCCGAGCCAACCCGGTGCCAAATCACCTCACGACGCGAGGGGAAACTACATCTGCTGGATAAAAACACACCACTCAGAAATATGTTGCATAAGGGCTTTTTGTGATTATTATTATAGTGAGCGTTTCTTGTGGGGAAAATGATTTTTTTCACTTTTAATCCACATTAAATTCACTGTATAGTCCTTTAAACTCCAGTTAGCGAATCACTCTTCTTTTCTTCACTCTTTTGAGACTGTCGCATCATCACACATTTTATAAAATAATACTGATGAAATCAAATTTTCATCAGTATTAAAAATATTTAATCAACATTTGGTGGCAAATATGTTTAATTAGAGCTCCTTTGTTTTTTAAGTTTGTGGTGTGTGTGAGATCAGTAACTTTCTCTCACACAGCGCCATCTAGTGTCTCCACCCTGATGTTGCAAATGCTCCATCACAACACAAAATCACTGGAAGTTCACTTAAAAAGAGGAATATTCATAGATTCGTATTTTGTGTCATCATTAATCCCCACTTAATGCATTTCTTGTCACGCGCAGGCTCCAGGTCGTGTTGTAAATTATTGTGATGTATCTGTGGCGATATAAGGTCCGGGCATCTTTGGAAAGTGGCTGACATTCCTCTCCTTTGGGGAACTGACAGCACAACGGGGACAGAGTGACGCGAATCCGTCTATTTCACAGCGAGCCGTGATGAATATTCACCCGACAAAACGGCTCATTAATTTAAAGACGTCGAAGCAAGACGTCTTCGACAGCTCCCACTGCTCCCGTGTGAGGGAGGGAGCAGTCTGGGTAATTTGAGCATGACATCTCCATCTATTTTGCAAATGATCTCAGTTGTTTCGCAGGTGCCTCTCATTCAAGGCCGGACCAGGACGCACAGAGAGAGGATGGATGCGGCGTCGTATTTACATTCCTAAACAAAAGGCCTTTATTCATCACTACTTGGCATTTTTACTACTGTCTCCGTGAGCGCTTACACTTTGTTGCCTTTGTCTGTCTGATGGTGACATTTCCTCTTGGCCGGGAGTCAAAACAGGAGTTGAGAGCCGGCATAAATAAGCAAATAAGATCGGGGGGTGGGAGAAGATATTTACAGCAGATACATTTGCACCGTTTGTTATTGTTATTAGCTGTTTATTTCCCAAATGTGTCATGAGAATTATGACTATGAGCTGCCGGGTTTCAGCACACTTTCAGCACGTACAGGGTCACTTATTAAGACAAAAGAGATGCAATTATCTGCTCTGATTAACCCTGACCCAGTGCAGTGCTAAAGGGTAAATAAAACCACTTTAGATCCCAACTTTGAAGGACTACACATTATGGTATGGCATAAATCTTTTGACAGGGAAACTGATAACTTTGAAGCTGGTGATAGAATAACACAGCCTGTTATTGTTTCATCTGTCACCCATGCAACTCTATGGGAGTTTCTACTTAATGGCAACCTCTCAATGAAGCACTTAACCATGCGAAAGCTTTACTGAATAACTCGCTGTGGTCCATCTGCTCCAGTGACAGAACGAGGTGTTGTTTTTCAAACAGCAGGAGGTGCTGTGTGATCTCAAATCCATCTCACAGAGACAGGATGCTTTGTCAAGAGGGAAGGTGGGAGGGGGGGATGCAACCACCTTTAGGGGTGTATGGGTCAGACCGCTGCCAGACATCAGTCATGGTGATGTGGCTTTAAAACAGCTGTAAGGTGCACTATTGGATATGACACAGCCGTCAGCTGGGAGAAGGAACTGTGACTGCGTCAATACACTTGCCACTTGTAACGCAGGGATATAATTAATGCAGTCAGATCTGCACTGAATCACAGCTGGACAAGCTGACAGAGCTGCACAAGGTGTGGGATTTCTTAGGATTTAATGAGATTTCCTCGCTGCAATCCATGTTCATATGTGTGTTAATACCGTATGAGTGTGCAGATGTTGTATTTCGGACAAAGCGTTGGGCTAAAAGAGGGAGATTTATATGTTTGGTTGAATTCTGTGATTTTGATTACATTTTTAGGGACTCGATCACACAGCGGGGATTCCTATATGTATTTGGATAATTTCTCATTTCGCCTTGTTAAGTCTTGAACTGCATTGCATGTAAAGTCATAATCTTTAAACATTTAAATCAAGCTGAAAATTAGGTAGTGATGTCAAATTTGCGATGGCCTTGTTCGCGGTTATATCAGACGTGGTGTGCAGGCCCTCCATTTGCTTTGGCAAACACAATGTATATCATCCTTGCTTGTCTGGGAGCATTCAAGCTTAACAAATACCTCTCCCACTAAATGGCACTGAAACAACGAGAGATGACACTGGGGCAACAACTACAATTACTCACCCGTCGAACATCCCTCTCTTTCTCTCTGTCTCTCTCTTGTTCTCTCCAATCCTCTCATGCACACATAGACAAACATGTCTGCACATTCTTCAAATTGAATTTCACGGCATTTCTTAACTTTGTCCCCACAAATGGTGATTGAAGACATATTCTGCTTTTGTCTGCTTCCACATGCCAGAGTTCATAGCGGATTCGCCTTTCATTGAAGCAACTTCTGCAGCAGTTTGATCCTCCTGAAAGCTGCAATCGTCTTTGATTCCCCCTCAAGCAAAGAACAATGGTTTGACATTTCTCTGTTTTTTTATGTTTATTTATTGAACATGAATAAGGTTTTTTGTACAAACTTAACAATAGCTCCCTGTAAAATTCACATTATGCAGCATCAGAAGCTACAGGTGTGTCAATGTCCACTGAGCCAGCTTACAGAAAATGAAAGGGACCAACAAATACAATGCATACAACCACATGCTTAGTCATTAATAGTCTTTACTTCTGTGACATTGACTTGCATTTAGATGCAGAATGGTGATGTATATTAGAGAGCACATTTCCATATATCCCCCTTTGAAGATGTATGGCTTTGCTTTGAAGCGAGTATATTATTTTGAACAACAGAGGCGAAGGAGACATTGGACGGAACAGACTGGACTTGGAATACTAATAGGAGATTTAGTATTAAATAGCTTACAGAACAAGGATTATGTTTGCTATGCTGAGTGTTGTTCTGTTTTGAATGCAATTAAAGGGGGGAAAAGGCTCGTGCAGAATGTGCACTGAGGACTACAAGCTACCATGTGACACCAATTTCTATTTATTTTATTATGAAGCATGACATTCATTTCATTCACGGATTCTTTCGTATCAGTCTGTGACCCCACAGTAATGTAGTTCATATAAATACTGCCAAAAACATTAAATAAGCACACATTATATACAGAAAAAAGTCATGAATATACTATGAGGACAGGATGTGACCAAAATAAAATTCACAGTTCTTCAAAAATACAAGGTTAAAGCATACACATCTTAAATCAACTTTTAAAAATGCCCTTCAGCTTCCTTCAGGTCCACAGGGGGGCTGTTCCAGGTTATTAAAGGCACTTTAGTTGTATATTTGATATTTGTATCAAAGCTAAGATCAGTGTTGAAGGAAACCATTTGATATTCATCACAGCTTTCCATGTTTTCTGATCAGTGGAGTTCTTCACTTGGCTGGTCACTTCAAGCGGCTATAATCGGAATTTATGTATCAAACGATGATGTGAAAAAATTGTGAGCGGGGTCACTAGTGATGATGGACATGCACAGAATTATTGCCCAAAACTGCAGCCCCTCCTCAGTTTTCCAGAGCTTTATAGCGAGTTTCAGCTCATTGCTTTACCGATTTGGTTCTTTGTCACTGCCCTCAAAGCCTCAATTGGCAGCAGGCAGCTGTTTAAAAAAAAGTCTCTGTTAAACCCACTGACAGACAAGGCGGTGAACATTTAGCAGCTAAAGAGCTGAAGATTTCCCTCAGGAGTCGATAGAGACAAAAAATGTTGTCCCATATTTGCTAAACGCGTTGGCTAAATAAACAACTATTTGCTAACAAGTCCCACCCATCAAGTCAGACGGTGAGTCACAAGGTGAGTTATTGTAGGTTTAAGTTCTCCACTTGGGAAATTATTTAAGCCTAATCACCACTAATCACCATGATCTCAGTTGTCATGCTATGCTATACTGATCTTTTGACTGGTGCAGTATTGAACTAATGTCGACAGCACAACTATCTGTTTCATCATTTACTAATTTAATTTACTTCCACACAACATTTCTCCATGTTTTTGGGTCCACACAGTAATGATGACCAAAAACGAGCAATGTAATGGAACTTGGCTTGAACAAAAACATGAAAGGAAAGAGTACATCAATATGACAATGTGAGCTGCCTAATTCTTTACATCATCTGATTTCTGAGGAGCAGTGATGGCCTCGTGGTTACACAGGCAGTAAGGTCAAAGTTCAATTCCCAGAAAGATTTGGTACAGAGAGTGAAATATGAATGCTCTCGACTTTCAGCTATCATTGATGTGTCCCTGAGCAAACTGTGCTTGCACAGTATTGCATGAATGCAGTTTAAAAGTATATCTGTAACTGTGTGCACTTTGAAACCACAGTAGGTATATTTTTACTAAAACCAAACAGGTGTGACATAGTTTGTCACATTTACCATTGTAACAGTGCACAGTTACTTAAATGTGGCATTTTAGCGTGTGTTGCTGCACCATACAGATGATATTGTGATTACATCTCATTTCAGTACAGCTTTCAACTGTCTCCACAGATCTGAGATGAAACTGCAAAGTGTAATGTCAAAGATATCCTTTGTCCTTAGATATAAAACAGGAATCTCAACTGATCATCCCTCAATGACACACTTAGTGTCAAAAATCCTAAAGAGAAGACTTTCAAGGCAATGTTTTAGAGGCTTGCAGTTGCAAGACTTCCTGTTCCCTCCACAGTTTTATAGACAAGACAGATCATTTCTGCGTTTATCTTTCATTTAATAATAAAAGGTCTCCTCCTGCACTCATATAAATGAAGCTTTGTTCAAAAGCGTGTTCCAGTTTTAACTGAACCACTTAAAAAATGGAGATTTCATGCAGGTCCCCTTCTACATTTTTATGATGCAGCAAAGCCAAATGTGTAAGTGTTAAATGTCTCAGTAACAAGACCATGGCCATGGCCCTGGGTTGTGGGTCCTCTAATTAGGTGTCTGTTAAAAAAAAAAAAAGAAAAAGCTAAGCATGAGATCATAGCAGATGTGAGAGGAGGTGTTGCTCCGAGCTATGTCTCAAACAGGCCAATGGATACTGTGTCATCCGCAGGTGCACAAATATGCAATGTAGGCAACATTATGACGGTATGGTTTCTAGTGTTGTGGCTGGAAACAGCCTGTGGGCAGGAACCTGATCTGATAAGTATGGTGGAAAGCGTGGGAAGTTCTGGCCTTCGTTTCAAAGAGGTGCAAAAGAAGGAACAAGGACGTCAAACTACACAGATAGAAATGAAAACAGGAATGTGAGGGAGTAAATATTTTTTTTTATACTTCATCATTAAATTCCCTGGAACCATCTAATTGCTGTTGACAGGATATAGAGCAGATTTGATTTGGTAACTTGAACTTGAATCTTCACTTGGTATTTTAAACAGAAAATGTGTGAAATATACCTTTAACATAACTTAATAATTTCCTGTCCCAGGACCCCATCAGAGCTGTTGACTGCAGTTTCAGAGAAAAGGCTATCTGCTGAGTTTCATGTATCAGGTATGAAGAGTGCCTTCAAACAGCTTTTGATCTTGAAAGTGCACTGAGGTGGAGAACAAGGTAATGAGATCAGTGCTGGAGCACAATACTTTACTTATACACAGTACTGTACCATAGCAGTGTGTCAACTAATACTGGGATTATTTTATAAGTTTGGAAGGTACTGAAAGTTAGCAGTTGAATCAAAAAAGAGCCGACATTTGCTGACATTGACATAGAGAGGAACATGCATACCAAACCATCTATATTTAATTATGAATACATTTACATTCACAGCATAGTTGTCTGTGTCACATTTACTGAAAGCAAAGGACAAATTCTTGCCCCATGTCAGGCCTTCATTAGCGCAGATGAAAAAGGCCCAACTTAAAGGATAAAGGCTGCATGTTTGTAACTACGCAGCCAACAAAAGGACAAAAACAATTAGCAAGAAACACTCTGTTAGAGAGCTGGTTAGCGTGCCTGTTTGTGCCTGTTTCTGTGCTCTGGGCTTTAATTACTGAAACCATTGTTTATTCGGCAGTTTTTAACCCTTCGTTCCCCGTGGAATATGCATTCAACTTGAAGCTGACTAGCATAATCATAATATTCTTGCTGTTGGCAAATGAACAGCAGTCTCTTAGTAATGACTGAAATATCTCTGTAGCGTTGTGTATAGAATTGTGAGCACCGTGAACTTTTTTTTCGTTTTAGCCAATTTTAATTGAACTCTTGTATACCTGCTAGTGTTTGAGAAAAATTTGTTTTGTATTTATCAAAGAAGAAAATGTATAAATGTAATTAGGTCATTGTACTTAAACTCAATCGGCACCAGTATCAAACATTTCCACACAATACCCTGCTTTACCCATCTCAGTCTGAAGCACACTGATTGTTACCCCCTTTTTTTCAAAATCCCACTAACTTGACATTAAGGATGATACACTGACTGTTATGAGTAAGTGTGAGTCTTCAGAAATCCATCACATTACACAGCCATCCATATTCTAAATACTGAGAATTTGTAGTTGGCAAACCCTGATTATTGATACAAATACAAAAGCCTTTGCGCCAGCATTGCTGTACTCTGTGATTATCTGCTTGCTATTGTATAGCTGTAGGTCAAGGGAGAAGAAAGGAAGCTACGGCTGCAATTTACGTCTGTAAGAAAAGAAACAATTCAAGCAGATAAATGGAACAAATACATTTTGATTTATATTCTATAACGCGCATCCGAGCCTGAGGGGATAAAAGAAAAAAAGATCCTCAAGGTTTTGTTTGTCTGTGCATGCCCATACACATTCCAGGAATGTGGAGAATGGCGAGGGAGCGACAAGAGAGGCCTTGTATTCGTAGGTCTATCTCCTGCCCACCCTGTAGATTAGCCTCTTATCTGTTAAATGAGACAGTGCCGACGGATTTGGATAACAGGACTTTGGCATGAGCACCACGCTCCCTGCACTGAGAGCTCTGCTGTATCACAGAGAGTCCCTGTGCCAGAGCTGAGCAGCACAGACAGCCTTGGACCAAGCAGTGGGTGGATATGGGGAGACACATAATAGGCAGCTTCAGATGCTGCCATTCCTTCGCCTTGAACGGCGCTGATGACTTTTTTTTTTCCTGTTCGTATTTTATCAGAGGTATGACTGCAACATGGAATTATGAGTGATACACCCGAGAGTCTAGATTCAATTCACACTTTCCCACATATCACCTGGATGGATGTGTGGCAGTGTTTCCTGTACCCGTTTCCCATTGACTCATTCCATCTCTGTCTGCGCTGTTGCCATGTGACTAGCCAGGCAATAAGGCAGGCTGAAATGCATCCTCCAGCTCTGACTCATGATATGATCTGGCTTGTAGTCTCCCTCACCCCAGGTCAGAATTGATAGGTAGTGTTAAGTGTACACCTGGGACCCAAAGTTGGGCCCCTGTGCTTTCCTCTCCATTTCCATCGTCCCTAAGCCCAGGGCATCATCCAGACACTGAGCGGGAGTACTGCTCCACACACTTGGCAGCCCACACAGACTTACTGAGACGGAGCTGCCTGCCACATTAGGCGTGAGTGCCAGTCACCGTCAGGTCCATTGGACAAAACTGGAGCACATTCCTAAGACCTTACACGTTGCTTGCTAGTTAATAAATCTCTCAGCCCACAACAGAAAACACAGGGTGGTGATGATTATCTAGACCAGAGAGGAAACAGGAGAGGACACAGAGTCAGGTTACACTGAACAGGCTTGTCACTGTGCAGGGATTTGACTCTCCCACATACACAAGCCACATAGAATAGGTACGTCTGACAGGAAGGGTTATAACTATGGTGACTGTAAAGTAAGAAAACCTAAGCGTCTAAAGCCCCGTGAGCCTGACAGGAATGTCATCAGTTTGGCAAGTGTTTAATCATAATTCAAAGAATTGGACATATTTAAATTTCAAACTCACGGTGGTGTTAAATTAAATGTTAATGTCGGGGGAAACGTGAATATCTGAATAAAGTTTCATGACAGGCCATCTTAATAATTGTCAAAACAATTCACTAAAAACACGAAATGTTATGTCGTGCTCTTGGTGGCATTACCAAAGCCAGTAGGCTTCATCATCTATGCACCATGAATGTTTGTACAAAATTCATGTAATAAATAAATAAGACAGATATTTCAGGCTAACAGATATTGTCATCCACAGAGTAATAACTGAACTAAACTATATGTTTCCAAGGTCATAACTCTAGGACTGATTACTTTAGTTACTAAACTGATCCAAATGAGCAATCGATGAGAAATTTGGAAAGTGTTTTGCCTATGTAATCATATTACTTCACTGACGGATTGGGTTAAGGGTATTTCAGGCAACTGATAAAGAATCGCAGTGCACATTTAGGGGCTGTTGAGGGAGTTTTGATTTGATTTCTGCTCTTCATTGGGGTCATCCTGTGGCCATTCCATTTGCTGATTTCTGTGTTTGCTGATGTCCTCTGGATGTGTTTCAGAGTCATTAGGCCTGTTTGTCTCTGATAACAAAACTATTACCCCAGTCACAGAAGCCATTAGAGGCTTTTCCTCAGACTTCCATTTAGCAGGAGGTCTCCACAAGAGCTGCGTGTTTACCCCGTAATGGAGTGGCCTGATCTGCCACTGGTCGAACATACAGAACTGCTAATGACCAATCGCCTGTAATTGCCTTCGGGGTCTCTGATGGTGGATTAATTATGCAGTGTAATTTGCGAATTATCAGCTAACTTGCCTCAGCAGGACTTGGATGGGATTCATTTACACTCAGATACATGTGAATGTGGCAAATTGAACCATAAGTCCCAATTTGCTTTTCAGCAAGGCCTAATAATTGGTAAAAAAAAAATGAGGTGCTTTTTTTTTTACATCATTAAGAGGATGGTTTCACAGAGCAGTCACTCACTAACAATAATTCAGTGTAAACATGCTCATTTGATGAAGTTAGCTTTTGGAAAACCTTGTCTGTGCTGAACAGCGAGAACAGATAACAGGGGGCAGGCACAAACAGCAGCGGCACTCTGGTGCGCTGAAAGGAAATCCTCCTTCTTCCTGTTCTATTCTCAGCATAACAAGGGACGGGGCAGGCAGACACCCACTGCAGACCAAAAACAAAACTTCTAACAGGTAAATGATGTGTTCCTGAAACATTGTTCGAAGCGTTTCAGTGCTTGTCTTGACAAAATGTCCCTGCAAACGATTGCGGCCCTGTGCCTCTTCATGTGGATCATGAGGACCAAGAATTGTGGGTAAAAGAGAGAAATCTGTGAGCACAACACATAAGGAAAAAAAAGCAGAAAGGGTCTTTCCGTTTGTCACTAAGTAAAGCCGAGGAGGGCTGTCTAAAGTAATCTACTGTCGTGAGAGAGGGGAGATTGGCTCCGTTGAGGGCCTCACTACTCAGCCAACCCCCCTCAGCGGTTCAACAGTCCGCTCAGAATAACCCTTCCAATAAGTCACTTGGAAGAAAATGTGGGGAGTCAGCTGATTCGTAATCCGCTCTCTTTCTTGCTCTGTGCTCGCACATCAAGAGTCAGATTGAAATGTGCAATCACATGAAAGCCCCTCTGCGGTGGGGCTATCATGGTCTAGTAGACCTGCAGGTGTTTTTGTGTACGTGTGTTTTGGCAAAACATTTGCAATGGAAATCCCTCATCTATAATATGCCTCAAGAGTAAACAATAGGATGAGAGCGACAGCAACTGTGAGGATATGCGTATATTCTTCTCAGCTGACGTTGATACGATTTACACATTATGTCTGCGCTGATGGTGTATTCATTGGATTTAGAGACAATGAAGAGGTATAACATGATTACAAAAAAAAACACTCCTCTCTGATTGTGTTATGTAATGACTGAATGCAAACTGTGACTGACAAAACTGAATCTTCTGAACATCTTTGTGATTATTACCTCTTTACTGAGGGAATCTCATCACCTGTGCATGTTCACTTTGAATGGAACATTAATTTAGATACTTAATTCCCAATCTATTCTCACAAGTCTACATGCAGACACTGCATTCATGCTGTTATTTCATACTGTCGCCCTGCAGGGGTGAACAAAGAGTCAGGAGGATTCAGATGATTGACGGGTCTGTGAACTGCTACAGACAAGCCCCCATGTCTCTATCTTAAAATCCTAATCATGCTTGCCAAGGGTTTTATCATTATATGAAGGTGCGTTTCCATGAACATCAAGGCAATTTTAGCTCCAAGATATTCACACGGTTTATGATAATGTATTATGATGGCATCACATAAATGGCATTACTACTAAATATTATTTCACGTAAATATTTTCTGTGGAGTAAAAGACATCAAATCTTTTGTTGGCAAAGTGAATGACAAGAATGCCCATTTCCACTGTTTTCTCCGGCAGTATAATGACATCTGTGATTGTTGTTTCATTTTTAAGTTTTTTTTACTGAGCTTCCTCTTTGTCAACGCTGGCTGTCAGTCTGGGAGACGTTCCTCTTTCTTTAAACTTCTCCTTCCTTTTTCAAGTATTGCTCCCAATAGAGCTCATGCCCTATTTAAAACCATAATAATGCAGGCTAATATACCCAGTCATTCTTACAAGCTCAAAGACATCTCAACAAAGAAGCATCACCCCCTTTGTACGTATGTATTCCACCTCAAAAGGAAGAGAGGGGAAGTCGTCAAGGTGAAGAAAAGTAATCTCAAGGAATCTTGTGCAGTGCAAAGCGCCGGAGAGCAGAAAGTGGATTAAATGGCTCCTCCACAAATCTATAAAGTACTCCTAACTGTAGCATATACAGTATGTACTCTACAGTATATAGTAAATGGTTTGTGATGCATGCCACATTATTTCTATGACTGATATAATATTAAAGTAAAAGGCAGCAAAAGTGTGAAATTACATTTTATTTCATTTACCGTTCATGTATGAAAGGACAGACACACACTTTAACACTTCATCCTTGAACATTTGAACCTTTGAACTTTTAAACAGCCACATGCCTTCGTCTTGTGACTAATATCACAGCTGCCTTTACTCTGCAGTCAAGTGTCTCTGCAAGATGCGCTGATGCAAATGCACAATATTGCAAACTGTGTCCAACACGGTTGTACGATAAGCCCTCACTGTTAAGATACCCTACACATTCTGTCAATAACGTCCAATAATATTGCACGTCCAGGTGATGATTGCTTCCGTTGAATTTCGATTTTCATCCATTATGACATTATGAGTACTGACATCTTAATCAATACAGGACTTTTGTATTGACAAAGAAACTTGAATTCAGGAATCATTTTTGGGGGGGCTGTAGGTACGTTTTGAAGATAAGGCGTTATACTGACACCATTGTTCACCGTCACAAACAGAAAATGAGTCACTCTGCTGTTAATCATTTTCAGCACAGTTCTTTGAACAAACATAACCTTTAGAACGTGATCTTGGCCAGAGTGTCTGACTTCAAAAAACATGAGCGGCAGTACCACGTTTTGCCAGTCTTTTACAGTGAACCCCACAGAAAGCACAATAGGCTTGTCTGACAGCTACAGCAGGACATTCAGATATGCGGAAGTGCCTTGGTGTTTCTTTAAATCATGACAACGGAGACTCATCCTCGTAAAAACAGAGCAGGCTCTGCAGATACACTTGCCGTTACCAATGTCCTAAGTTTGCAAGGACGGCTGTGAGTGTAGGTTATAAGAGAACCTTAGGCCATTGATGTTTTTCATAACTTTCTATTGTGTACCTTTTTCTTTAATTTGAATTTTAATCTTTAATTCCCTTTGTTGCATACAAGCCTACATCATTCCACTCTGTGCTGATTTTTAAGATGAAAAAATGCCTCATTCTCTGTTCAGTCATTTCAGATATGGTTGTGATGAAGGGCACAATAAAACAACCTGACTTTTAAATCAGGTTGAATGGGTTTTATTTAAACGCCCTTTGAGAAAGGCCGCCGCTTAGGAAACCTGTAGCAGCTTAAAATTGTCAGGCGTGATAAGCGATGATTACATCTGCGTGAGTAGAATGACTTTATATGACTTTATATTCCACGCTTCCTGTGTTGGTGGAAACACAAACATCAGTTATCTGTATGCGCGGCGGGAGATAAAGCCACGAAGGTCTCGGCCAGTTCTGTTAGCTGAGAGTTGCTGTGCAAAGTCACAGGAGGAGGCAGCAAGGATATTAAACTATTTAACTATCTGTTTGACTTGTCAGTGAGTAAAGGGCCAACATCGTGCCCTACATAAAACAAAGGCGCTCAGTAAGTGTAGGAGCCTAAATGTTACTTGGTGTTTGAGCATTTGGCATAATTTAATTTTTTTTTGTCAGAACTTAAAGTCATATTTACGATATTTATAGATATTTACAGTCTTCATCTCCTTGCACTTGAAATGTTTGGGTACAGTTTGGAGTGTGTTTGGTTGCATTTGTGTTTCAGTTGTGCTGCTAGGGAGGTCCTCATACTCGAAATGAGCCTGAAAAATGAAATATGCCCATATCCTAAATGTACACACCTATAAGGGATGACTGCTACCACTTAATGGTGTCACAGTACACAGGGAGCCCAAATAGGGTTTTTTTCCCCTCTTCCCATCAAGGACAGCTTGACAAAATATAGTGTTGCATGTGGTGTTTACCAGCAATCATTCAGCTTTTAACTTTCACCGGGCCAGTCAAAGCACTTCCCTCACTCAGACCTGGAACATTAAATAAGAAACAATCATCATCATCATCAAGTGTAGGGCTGGATAATGGTCTGTGTGTGTGTGTGTTTGTTTGTGTGTGGGTGGGGGTGGGGGTGGGTGACCTGGGGGTGAATCATCTGAGGACCTCTCCACAGATGATGTCTTCACCTGTATGTGGGGCAGAAAAAAAAGTAGAGGAGAGAGGCGGAGTCCTTCTGGCTGGCCTCAACCTGTGGACCTGTCTGTGAGGAGGAAGAGGAGGAGGAGGGAGGACAGAGGCAGCAAGGGAGGGGTTGCCACCGACATAATTACAACACAGAGCGAGGGAAGTGTCCGTAGACTGGGCAAAACCGCGGGGGTCTCTGCTCCTCTTTTCTCGGCCGTGCTCGGACGCCCACCCTCGGCTGACTCGATGCCACACGTCGCTGTGTGAGGGGGGAGGAGGAGGAGGAAGAGGAGGAGGGGGGGCAAGGCGCACGTTTGATGGCATTTCGGGAAGAAGTCTCCGGGCTCAAGGAGGAGACATCGGCTAACGCTAGCTCGCTAACAAGGTCAGTTTGAATTTCGCCTCCCGTCGCTCTTTCGGCCGTGGCAGCGCTGTAAGTGGGGGCGAAAAAAGGGCCACCACCCGGTCACAGATTTAGCACCGCTGCCAGCACAGGTAACCGGCTCTTTGGTGACATTTTTGGCGTTAGCTCGTCGGTTAGCACGGAGCGGCTCTCGGCGGCTGCTCGCTCTTCTTCATCCGACTTTGGTGCTCGACGTTCGGACGCGGTTGACTCGCGTTAACGCTGCCTTTTTTAATGTTATTTTTCGTAACATGTACTTTATTTATACCTTATCACCAGTTAAAAGCGTGTGTTTTCTTGTAGCAAACCTTTGATTGAGCTGTGGTGATTTAGTTTTTTCCCCTCTCGATAAAGCGAGGCGGCTGTGCAGCGGATGCCCCGGCAGCAGCAGCTTGTTTCCGCCTAGAATAGAAACAGGTGCATCTCTGCGCTAGCGACGGACGGATGCGGGATAGCATTTAGCATTTGTGGGTTTCTAGGCTGTTTTTTCCAGCATATTTCTACCCCACACGAAGGCAGAGTTTGCCCGACGTGGTCCTTGCCGAGTGGTTTATCAAGGTTGAACGTCGTTTGGCGGCGTTATCGTCTCCGAAGGCCTTCCAGGAAAAAAACGGGGGCAGCTAAGCCGGGGCCCGGTAGGAGCTAATGTTAGCTGTAAAGCAATAAGTGGCCGCACAAATCCCCGACAATCCTGAGTGATTTGATTATGACAACAGTGTCTGTGTTTTTGTGTGATCGCATGTAAAATAACCCTTGTCTGTATCGACCATCTACTGTCCACCACAAAGGCTGGATGGTGTGGAAATGAGCTATAAAAAGGGGGCTGGTTTAGCTTAACTTGCCGGATTTTTTCCAACGTGTTTAACATCACAGCGGCTTTAACATTTTAATATCTTCGTGTGCTGCGGCTAGTTTGGACATTTGTGTTTTGACACATCAAAACGCAATCGAAACTGTAAATTAGTGTGTTCAAACCAACCGATGCATCAAAACAATGGCTCATTTTAAGTGTCACTTGTTGGAGAGCTTTTCAGATTAGAGGGCTTAACACTTGCCATTTGCTATAGCTCTTTAAACTGTTGTTTTTAGATACATCCTGAATTCATAAGAAAATGTATTGAAAAAAAACACTAAATCAATGAGTGTGTTATCTCCCAAGTTTGGGTTTTGACAGCATAAGGTGGTTTTCCTGTTGTGTTACAGGAGTTGCTCTCAGGTCACCATGTCAGGTTAGGCTTTCAGTTTTTTTGTGTTTTTTTTTGTAATACCCCCCCCCCCAAACATATTTCATGATTTTGTTTAATAGCGTGGAGAGGAAACATCCAATTGCAAAGCAAGCTTGTCTCGTGAATATGTTTGTTATTCAGCTCAGGCGCTCATCTAGAGGCCGCTAGATGTGGTACGTCAATTCAATTGGCCCTGAGTGCCACTGTGCATAGGAGCCCTAATTATTTTTGATGGTTCTCAAGTTTTAACTACTGTTGAACTGCAGACAGCATGGATACCTTTGTTGTAAATGCATTTCATTTCGTTACCCCTCCCTGCCCTCCTCACCACCACCACCCTACAAGTGCAGGCCTCAGTGTGGACTCACCCACACTCAGCCTGTGTCATTGCACTGTTTACCATACATAAAGAGAGAAAAAGGCCTGTCATATAAACAGTGAGGTTTTAAGAAGCGTACAGTGGAATATAAACAAGTTGTATTGTGCTCAAATCTTGCATATATATTGAAATTAACATTTTTATATCTCCTTTATTTTAGCACATGGACTCTTGAAGTTGCTTTTCTTTAATATTGGAGCAGGAGAATCATATTGCTCAGCAACAGCACGGTTGTAAAGAAAGTATCATGATGATAACAATGAGGCGAAGTTACCCCTTTTTTTAACAATGTGGATTGTGATTAAGGCAGGTTGTGTTTGCAGAAAATGGGCTTTGAATGTGTGCTCTGTTCTTAGACTGCTCTATAAGCTGAGTGAGAGTGATAATTATGCAAGTTTTATGTTTTAATTTTTTTATTTCTGCCTTCATTTACGCTCCTTTTTGTTACGCCATGTTGTGATTTTTGGTCTTTACCTCAAGTGACACATTACCTGCTGAGGTTGTAGTTATCTCAGACGCGGTTCCTCTTTATCCACGTGTTTCATTTTCATATTGTTTTGTTGCTTGTTTGAACAGCTTCCTGGAACCCTGCAAATCAACACATTAAAACGCTTCATATTTCTTAATGAGATGTTGTTTTAATTGGATTCAGAATTACTCACACATTGTGGAAAGAGAACGTGATAGAATCTAGGCCACATTGTGGAAAGCTTACTTTGATGCTCAGATGTTGATTTATTTTTTTTTTTTAGTCCCCCCCTCCACACACACACACACACACACACACACACACTCACATTCACATTCACACAAACATACATGTGAGTGTGTGTGTCGCAGCAGCCTGAGGTGTAGTGCTCATCCTGAATTTAATTAAGCTTATGGGTAAAACCTATTTTCATGTTAATGTTTGTGTTTTACATCTAAACACACACGAATGAATGAATCAAGCAATATATTGTCTTTGCACAGCTGGAATATTGTAGGCCAATGACGATCCAACCTTTAAGTCCTTGCATGACTATGTCTTTAAGGAGACTGCATAGGATTTGTTTTGTTTCTTTTGTCTGGGATCTACAGAGTCAGAAGAGGACTGTATGGGGGGAGAGGGTCATGGGGGATAAATCCCACTCAACTGACTCAGTAGATAAAGATGCCAGATAAGGTGCATGTCTCAACCTGGCTAATAGGTAAGGTGAGACAGGACTTGGCGCTCTCTATTTGTATTTGTGAGTAGGTGGTAAAATTAGCAAGAGTAGCTTGTCCTCTCATTTCTGTGTTTCAGAGTGAGTTTTCTTTATGTCGTGTTTGAAATGTTCTTTGAAAGGTCCACCGGGCATTTCAAACCACATGCAGGAGTCCTGTGGGCACGAATTGATTTGTATGTTATAGCTTTCCCAGCTTGCAGTGCAGTCATGACAGTATACTCCTGTGACAGAAACACCACACTGTATACTTGCAGTAGATATTAATCATCGCCATTTAGACTCAAGGTTGAATACATTGGCTGCACAATACAGTTTGAGTTGTTTTGTCTTACATGCATTATCCTACATGTGTTTATTAGTCTCCAGTTAGATACAGTTGATTTTTCCCAGCAAATAAATATGTAACTATATCTGCCTTTTTGTACATTCTTTGTCTAGTGATGAATCACACATATTAAATGGAGAACCAGTGGGTAGGTGGGCATGTTTTTAGCTGGCTCAACTATACACCAATAAAGAGATACTGGCTCCTTACGATGATGTGACCAGATCAGAATAATGTGGGTCGTTATTGTAAAAGAGAGTGAAGGAACAGGGAGAGACCCAAATGTTGAAAATGTTAGCTGTCAGTGGTTTGAATTTGGCAGAGAGCTGATTATTGATTTGTCAGACAGGCCAGACATAATTTGAACTACTGCACAATTCAAAGTGTGTGTGTGTGTGTTTATATATTTTATTATAGACCTTTCCAAAGTCTGAGTTATCTTTTAGCAAAATAAAGTTGCCAAACATTAATTGTGTTTTAGCCCAATTTAAATTATAAAGTCAACACACAATCAATACAGGTGATGTTGTTAAGTGCCATTTTAGTCTGTCTTACAGGATTTAAGCCTTGCAGCGCAAAATTGCCACTCATGAGGTCTGAGGGCAGTATCTTGTAAGCCTTTTAAAAACGTAATTCCCTTCATTCTTATCATTTGCAGCAAGATACAGGCACCAACGCTTTGGCATTATAGTTGCAGGTTCTGAGAAGCCCGACAGTTTGCACATGCCTACGGACGCTCTGATCAATTTTATTTTATTTTTTTCAATATGAGCAAGTGGATGGCGGTCAGCACAAAATCTGCAGGATTTCCGACCATTACTGCCAATTCCCACAGAGATTGTGATCACTCCCACCTGCAACAATGTCCTCTATTGAAACTCTTTCTGCCCCATTCAGCAGGGAAAATGCAGTCACTCAACTGTTTAATAAGCCAGCTTTTAGAATACATGAATTGCAAACAAGCCCAATTAAATTGGTTCTAAAGGTTAAAAAAACAGCCTCAGACAGCAGGAACTAAAAAATGAATAAAAACATCAAGGATTTTGCTCTAGTTTTTATACATATATTTATATATATATATATACACACTTGTCATGTCATTTCCTATAGGAACAGATACAAACCAGCTATTTGAATGTCAGGGTCATCATAGCAGTGATAGTTATTGTTAAGGCTTGGATTGGAGTGGCTATTGTAATGTTATTCAGGTTTCCTTTATTGAAAAATGTATATAATCGATCGACCGATGTGTGTGAGAGAGAGAGAGAGAGAGAGAGAGAGAGAGAGAAAGCAAACTTATCTCCTGAAGCTTAGGTTTATTTGCTGCTGCATTCGGAAGTATACAGTTTACAGGAAGACCTTGCATTTGTGTGCGTGGTTGATTTTAATAATGACTACCTCTTACCTATTATGTTCATAAAATTTGTATTGCTTGTCCCAAAACACTGAGGTTGAGCGCCTATTTTGGGCTAAATATGTGTATGTTTTGTAATTGCAACATTTTTTTTTTGGTTCCCACAAGACAACCTAACCCATTACAGTTCACTCATCTGTTACAAGGTGTGCCTTGTCTAGATCATCCATAAAGCGCGAGGATGAGTTCAAACAGCATAAAACATTCTTAGAGGGATGTGTTTTGTATAACTTGATGTGGGTTCTCGGCCAAAATGTTGGCTGGTGAATGACAAGTATTTTACTAAGACCTTGTGTAGGAGGACTTCTCCTTCAGGGTTCAGAGCAGTTTAGAGCAGGCAGCATTATGAAGTGCATAAAATTGACGTCACAGTCTTGTGCCAGTCAGACATTAGGATTCCAGGCAATTGAATGACCCTCCTCTGTCCGTCTCTGAGTGCTACAGGATTGGGGTTGGTTGGGTCAGGACAATAGAGACCCTTATTCCAACCCCCAGGGCACCTAATTAAAACTTACAACCAAGACAAACAACCTCTGACACCCCATGCATCCCGTGAGAATTGCTATTACTGAAAATGCCATGACATAGAAGTGAAGATAAGCAGGAGTTCAACATGTCCTTTTTTTCTAATGTTTATTGCTTTAAAACTACATGTGTGTAAAACCTAGGAAGTGGAGATGTTTTACATGCTTTTGGTACAAGCAATGGTACAATATGATTACGTTTAGATAATGATCCTTAAATTTGCCTAAATTCAGTGTGTTTGTTTGGTTTTTTAAATTTTTTTTTAGTCAGTCTTTTTTGTGGTGATGTATTATTTCAAAATGTTGCCCTAGTTCTAAATTACAGTGGGGGGACCAAAATGACTCCTTCCTTCACTTATTGGTACATCCGTCAATAAAAGACAGTCATGTTTACTCTGTAGTGAGCAGTAAATTGAGATTTTTGGCACATATAAATTATTCTCATTTTGAACACAGGTGTTGTGTTGCCCAACTGTAATTTGTGCATTTATGAATAATATACATGGTAGACAGCTGGGGTCTTGGCAGTTGTATTTTTTTGTTAAGTACCAGAGACAAACATATATGTGATCTATGCTATACTGTTTGGGGAGGAGGGGTGTACTGAATAGAGATTTGACCAAGACTGTCACCCTCCTTCCTTCTCTCAATCTCTCTCTCTCTGTAATTCCAAATATGAAAAACTAGTTTTGCTGGCAGAGTTGGTTACAAATGAAATGCACAATTAAAGGTTAAGTAAACTGTCAATAATAACAGGTATTCTTAAACATCCATCAAATGTATGTAGATATAGCAGAGTGAGAAAAAGACTTGGGGATCCTGCAGCACTGTATTGCGTCCTCTATTTTGAAATTATGATCTTAAATGTAAATTTGCAGTTTTGGGAGTATTGGGGTTGTAAATCTGTTGAAATCACTTACATGTGGAAACGGTAAAACTATTTCTATGCTTGCATTGGAGTTATTTTTCATTTGTCACTTTGTCACACCCATGTTTGCTTTTTCTTTGTTTTCTCACATAGCTGGCTGACATGGCTGTCTAACAGGCTGCCAAAGATCTCTTCATGGATCACAGAGAACAACAAAGAGGAACCATTCCATCCGTGAGCACAGCCAACTACTAGGGAACGTGACCCACAAGCATATCATCAGACTGACTTCGGTGCATGTGGCCTCTCAAGTTGTTCACAGACATCTGTTGGGCAGCCCAAAGGCCTATTGCTATGCACTATAAACGGAGAGACATGAGCTGTGGGGATGCTGGGAGGAGCAGGCTTCTTTCGTGCAGGACTATTCCCCTGGTAATAGGGCTTTTGGTGACCATGGTCCAGGGCACTGTGCCAAAACAGCAAGAGACACTGGTAGAGATGATATCTGTGGAACTAGAGGCCTCTATGCAGTCCTCTGTACTCGCCGAGCTCCAGGCTGCAGCATCTTCAGTTGGTGAGGGGCCGCCTACAGCTTTCCCAGATTCCTCTGTGAAGAATGGGGGAGTGCACACTGGCATTCCTGACTCCTCTGCAATCGTGGGCCAGGTGTTCATGTTGAAGGTCCCACTAGGACCTGCTAATGCGACCTGTAATGTCCATGTAAGTAAACAGAAGTTTAGGTATAAAAATTCAATGTTGAGAAGGTTTTAGTGTAAATTTTATGTGGGATGTGTTTTGCTTATTATCAGGTAATCATATTGAAAATAGTCAATGAGAACAGCATTTTTGTTAAACTGAAACTCTAGTGGAAATATGGGAGGACTGTCTGCATTACAGTACGGTTGCACTGAGGGTAATTTTTTTCCCCATCTCTTTATTTAGGCTATCTTTTTGTTTGTTTAAATGGGTCTAACAAATTTAAACAACAATATTTTTTTAAATACTAGCTTGAGGGTGTACATTATACTATGTCATTAAAAAAATATCTAAGACATATTCTTCCCAAAGCAATTTGAGCAGGATAAAAATAAAGGTAGAGGAGAAGTGAAAGAATGAAAAATGGGCATCACCAAATATTCGTGCTGGAACATTTACAACCTTTTTTATAGTTCTTTTATGTACCTTATGGGGACTACAGTGGCTTCGTAGGGTGAAGTAATTTTTCTGTCACTGGGGATATACATAACAAATAGTATTTATGCCTTCAGTTCTGATCACTGTATAACTGCTGATTGAAGCTGACTGTGGTGCAATTTGCTCCAGTCTGACTTATGAATGAGATGAGATTATTATTGGCCCGAATGGTGATGCAGAATGATATCCTGTCATACAGTAATAACTCAAAATGAATAGTGATGACTCACATAGTTATTATGAATAGAAGCTCACTCTGCTTCCTGTTCATATTTGGTGAGATTTGATAAACTGAATGGAATATGGAGGAGGTGAGGGGTTTGGGGAAATAGCAAGAGCATTTCTGCTTTTACTCTAGATATTTGAAAGTTTGCATTCATCTTTGTCCTGTGTGTTTTTTCTAGTTCCTGTTTCACAAATGAATTATAAAATAAAACGTTATATTTGTGAATTGATTCATTTTAGTTAGATTTCCTTACAGCTTCACAATTGCAGATTCCTTCTAGTTTTACTTTCAAAATTCATAATATAACTTTTGCTTTACTTTCATAGTATACAATTGAAATTTCTAGATAAACTAAGTGAGGAATTTCAAGACATTGATGGTCCTAGAAACTTTTAATGGCTAATTGCAATTATTTTTTAAGTGAATTATCACTTAATGAAATAAGTAATGAGCTTTCCTTTTTGGTCTTAACTTATATCTCAGAAGTATTCCCATAATGGAAAACAGTAACGGTTTTTATCTTTTTTTCCTTCTGTAGCTTACTGAGATGGGAAAGGAGACTCTACCCTCCTGGCTATATTGGGACAAAGAAAGCTGCATTCTCAGAGGCTTGGCCCTGGAGCAGGATAAAGGTGTGCATCATATCTTGGTGTCAGGAGAAGAGATAATTGAGAAGACTGGCAGCCAAGTGTTCCCCAGCACGGTCTTCTCTATTGAAGTATACCCAGAAGAACGGGCAGACACTGAACCAGCCCTGCTCACTCTACAGTCTGATATCAGTGGCATCCAGCCTTTCACCTGTGGCTCTGAGGAGCCTGTCACTGTTCTCACCGTCATCTTGGATGCTGACTTGACAAAGATGCTTGCTGAACAGAGGGTCAACTTACTAGGTATTATGAGAAAATTCTCACATGTGCCCCTGGAGCACATGAGGGTGGTTCCTGTTGTCAACAACCGCTTATTTGATATGTCTGCTTTCATGGCGGGACCAGGAAATGCCAAGAAGGTGGTGGAGAATGGGGCCCTGCTTTCTTGGAAACTTGGCTGTGCCCTTGACCAAGGCAATATCCCTGACATTAGCAGTGTCCAATCCTCAGCAAAGGATGGGACTATGTCAGCACGACTAGGGTACCCAGTGGTCGGCTGGCACATTGTCAACAAAAAGCCCCATGGAGTGAAACGGGTCAGACGGCAGTTGTATAATACTCCTACTCCAGTGCCCTCCTTGCTTCCTCCAACAACTCACCCAGAGCCTCCTATACGTGTCATTCCCACCCCGACTTCCCCCTCTATTGCCCCTGCAACGGACAACTCTGCGCCCCCTGTTCGAGGCCCTTTGCCTCTTCCAGTGAAGCCCACCATGAGGGTTAGAGATCAGATAGCCCATACGCCTGTTTATGGTCCTCCCCAACCCACAAGAGTACTAGGAACTACAAGCACCATCCCTATTCAGCCCACAATGACTCGGCCAACATTTGTGGAGGCCACTGCTGTGCCAACACTACCAAGCACCACCAAAAGACCCAAACCCTCTGCCACAAAGAAACCCAGGAAATTCAAAACCACCACCCCAGCTACCCGTGAACCCAAGTCCACCACAGCTAAACCCCCCAAGCGCACCACTCCTCTCTCTTTGGCTCCAGATTTAAATGAAAACCCAGAAATCCGCAACCCCATTGATCAGGTGAATGCGTGGGTTGGCACCTACTTTGAGGTTAAGATTCCTCCAGATACATTTTTCGACAGGGAGGATGGTACAACTGATAAACTGCGTTTGACTTTGAAGAAGACTCCTAGAGAAGCAGTGAGTGAAACATCTTGGATCCAGTTCAACAGTACCATTCAGCTTTTGTATGGCCTTCCAGAGGAGCAGCATGAGGGAAAACATGAGTACTTTATGTTGGCTACCGATAAGGGTGGGAAAAGCATCATGGATGCATTTGAGGTTCAAGTCAACCGTTGGTCAACGAATGACAAACCATCGGTGGTGTTTGCTGCTCGTTTCCACGGTGACCCCAAAACTTTAAGCAATGATGTCCATAAGAAGATTCTTTTGACCAAAAAGTTGGCTTATGCCCTTGGTGATCGCAACAGCAGCACAGTAACCCTGAGAAACATCACTAGTGGGTCCATTGTTGTTCAGTGGACAAACAACAGTCTCCAGCAGAATCCTTGTCCAAAGGAGCAGATCACTGCTCTCAGTACCAAGATCTCTGATCCCCAAGGGACCCCTAAACTGGCCTTCATCAAAGCCATGGAACCTGAATTCAAACCAATTAATATCTCAGTTCGTGGCACCCATAAATGTCAGAGCTACACATTCATCCCACCAGGAGAGGTACCAATGCCTGTTCTTCCTACTGCTACACCTTCACCTGGGACAGGTCGTAGGAGCAGTGATGATGTTTACCTTCACACTGTCATTCCCGCTGTAGTGGTCGCAGCACTGCTGCTCATAGCTGGAATCATTGCCATGGTCTGCTACCGCAAGAAGCGCAAAGGAAAGATGACCATAGAGGAGCAGGCCACTTTCATCAAGAAAGGAGTCCCGATAATATTTGCAGATGAGTTGGATGATTCCAAGTCACCTCCGTCCTCCAGCATCCCTCTCATCCTTCAGGAGGAGAAACCCCCACTTCCTCCTCCAGAGTACCCAAACATGGCTGGCCCCCACAGTACCCTGCTTAACCAGGATCTGCTGGAGGAGTATTCTGTTTATCAAGATGATGATCCTAATGCCCCTCCCTACCAGCCCCCACCACCATTTACTGTCCCCATCGAGGGCAAAGGCTCTCGCCCCAAGAACATGACCTCTTACAGGTCGCCACCTCCCTATGTGCCTCCCTAACGCACGCTAGAGCTTTCAGTTTGGAAAGCAGGTGCAATGTAGGGATGCTTGTCGAAAACTACTACAGGAGTAATTTTACATGTGATCAATGAAACGGCTTTGACTTTGTAGAGGAGCAGGCAACCATACCCATATATTTGACCATCATGGATAAGACACTGTATCGTACAATTCTATTACTAGCACAGGGCAGATGGATGAGGAACAGTTTTTATTCCAGGACTCTTTTTTTTCTTCTTCTTTTTTCTTTTTTTTTTCTTTTTGTCCTTCAGATCTGCTTTTGACTTCTTGCATATTCGTTTTTGTCTATTTTTGCCAAGAAGAGTCAATTTTATCTTCATTGATGTACTATTTCTATTGTATAGAAAATAATAAAGAAGCAGGAAAGACTGAAGCCCACAGGGCCTTTGAGCAGATGTCACCATGACAACAGACTTGAGGCTCTCCCTCACAATGTTAATCTTTATGAGTTCTATATCACTCTTATCTGTCCTTGGGCTAGGTTTACTAAGATTTTGCACCTGTTATTTCTAGAGGGGAATGAAATACAAAAAGCCAAACTGAAAGCATGAAACACTTTATTTACGCTAAAAATCAGTTTGTTTCTTAGACTCTGATCTCTGTCTGTTCTCTCCTATGCTTTGCTCCCTCTTGACAATAACATGCAGACCTTGCACTTATGCAAATTCTTGTTAAACCTTGCACTATGTGTGTTGGGCTGAATTGAACGCAGTAAGTGGTAGTCCAGTAAGGAGGAAAAAAAACAAGTCTTTTTGTATCCTTGAGCTCACCACATGACTGAGATTCCTCTGGTACTTAATCACAAAGGACATTACACTGATCACGGCTGTTGTACATGTAGCCTCATTAAGTTACAAAACAATTTTTTTTTCTTTATTATTATTTTTTATTTCTTCTTCAATGTGTGTGCCACTGAACCTGCCTGAGAGATGACTGGTTTTGCTGTTGCCAAGGTATCTGTGGTCACAAGGCAAACCTTGTGTGGTTGCTACAATAATAATGAAGGGGCCAATGCAATGCTGTGGTTCACAGCAGGGTGAGAATTGGCAACATAGTCAATGAGGTGGATCCACAATCTTTACATTCAGTCGGTCTTGTTGGTATGAGGGGTGGGTGGGCTTAGAGTACTGTATTATCACTGCTCTGCCTCTAGGTATTGCACTGTTATGTTTAGTGCACTGCCTCCTGTCAGTTCAGATGAGGCATGGGGACAAGGGGATGTACATAATTGTGTGCCTGTGAAATTAAACAGCTCCATAATGTTAGTGTTTTATCAGTAAATCTAGTTGGGGAAAGGGAGGGCCAGAGTGGGAAATAATTTTATTTTTTAATTGTATGTCTAGATTTATGATCACAATCATGGTTAAAAAAAAAACTTTATAGTTTGTGAGGGTACAAAAGAACGTTTACCTTCCCATCACAAAAAAATAATGCATTATCTCAATATGATGGGGAACAAAGAAACCACAACATGTGAATTATGTACATTTCATATCTGATATCACCATAAGAAAAAATGGTTAAAAATCTAATGTTTTTACTGAGTTTTTGATACAGTCTTAAACTTGTTTTATGAAAATATATTAATAAAATGTAATACTATTTGTAAAGCCTCCATGATGGTGTAAAGTCCCTTTTATTTGAGAAAATGGAAACAGATTAAACATTTGTTTTCAGTATATATGTCTGTGTGGCCGATAAACATAACTAGCAGATAAATTAGAACCCAGTATACAGTAAGTTCACTATGTCTATACTATGATATATTACACATTATATTAACATGGTCAGAAGCAATAATAGGCATTGTTTTAAGTGGGATAATTAAGTTTAGACTATGAGCTTGGTATTTTTGACAGTTAAATAATGAAGTCTGAAGTATCTTTGGTCCCACTCTGCTTCCCAGATTTATTTCACCTTCAAATATATGATTCCAAAGTACATGATAACAAAGACCTGTGACCTTTTTGTAGTCTTGCTTTACAGTATTTGTCACATTCTTGACAGTTTATAGAAGCAGGCTACAAAAGGGTCTGACGGTTGGCTGGTTTTGGTGATAGCGTGAGCTATACACTCTTTGTTGTAATAAACCAAACACACAGCAGGCAGCCCCACGAGACAGTGTGATATTTTAAGAGAAGTGCTCACTTTCTGTGGTATTTAGGTGGGCAGTTTTTCTTTTTTGGGCTCTGCGCTCCTACATCTCTTGGACAAATATCAATAACAATGACTAATATCTGCTCTCAAATTCTTTTAGTATAGCACTTGTGTAATGATGGCTTATTCAGGAGAGGTCAAAAGCTGTTTTCATTTGTGGGTGACAAGTTGCAGCAGACCAATGCTGCCTTGACAAACATTTATTTATTTTTTTTAGCAGAAATTGTAATATAAGACATTTTGATTTGTTCTTTCTTGCTCTTAGAAGGAAAATCATTGAACTGCTTCAGATGAAATTTTAGCAGTAAGATCTATTTGGAGAAAAGTTACTTGAGGAATTAATCGAGGTACTGCATATTCTTCCCTTTGTACCCTTTTTTCTTTTTTTGTTTTAAAGAGCACTCACACCCTGACACAAGTATGTTAATGTAACTTGACCTTTTAAGCTCATACAAAAGCACAGACTTATCTTCTAGACCATGACTTATTACAGAGAGAAGGATCTGTATTATTTTTAGCAGCAACACAGACCCATAGCCTCATACATACCAGCCATGTGTCTGCAGTGGCTGTAGCTCTATGTTGAATGTGTATTACAGTGAAGAACTTTATTTTAATTATTTTTTCTTCATTGTCACTGCTGTAATTATGTTATCTGCCTTACTCTCATTTGCTCATTCTTTGTTATTATAGCACATAATTGGTAATTATGAGGTGGTTTTATGTTTCACATTGAATGTATTAATCATTTATCAATTAGGTAGCATCCATCTAACTGTGGGCGACTGACTCATTTACATGAGATATGTGTCACCCGACTTAAAGGATGTGTTTTCTACAAACACTGCCTGTGTGAGTGAAAACTGCTTCTACTGTTTATAAATATATGGACTGGAATACTGACATTTCCCCCCCATGTTGCATAAATAACAAATGATTTCAGATTTTCAATGACACGGGGTACGTGATGTGAAGTACAATCAGTATATACAGTACAGTACAATAATGAGAAAACAATGGCACCCGGCAGGATTGTTGTGCAACATGAATTACCTAAACAGATGTAGTGCATTATTCAAGATGAATAACCTAATTTACATGTAACTCTTGGCTTATCTGGCTGTAGTAACGCAAATAATTTTAATTAAAAAACCCCAGATTTTTTTATAAACAATTGTTAAAGTAATTTTTGATGGTTCTAGTTCACAAATGTAAGAAACTTTTGTTTCATTGTCTTACATGATAGTAACATCTTTGTTGTTTTTCAACAAACCCAAAATTTGTTTATGTCACAGGGCTCTTGAAAATTGTGAGGCTCAGTTTTCTCTGTTCTTGGATGTTATTTACCATATTATTTACCAACAATCAATTGATCAGCAGATAAATAAAGATATAAAAAATATATAAAATAAGCTTTATTTACAGCCTTAAAACGTAGATGGATGATTTGAATTGTACCTTTGATTTAAGAAGGCAAGCATAATGAACAGGGAAAAGTACATACTGAAAAAAACATCTCGCAGGCAGTTGTCACAGAAGAGGCTGCAGACCCAGTGATCCCTATCCAAACCTTTATTTTGTCCTGTATAATATAGAGGCCACATGCAAGTGCAGATGATTGCACCTGGCTGTCAGTGTTTGACACCTCTGGCACAAGGAGCCAGAGAGCCTCTGAATATGCAGTCGTAGGATGACATGTTCTGGGAGCACATGTCCGAGCTGCTGACCAGTGACAGACGGGAGTCGCATCTTCTGATGTTGCAAGTCAGGCAAGTGACAGCAGCTCTACAGGACTGAGGTAGAGAGCAAGCATAATAATGCACACCAGTATTACTGAGGTCATGATCACAAACACTGTCTGTTTTTTTCTTGCAGTGTCTGGTACAAGCTTTTAAAAAAGGGGATTCTAAAGCACTGCTTGACTAACTCATATCTCTAACTGAAGTAAATGTACCAAAACCGCTATATAAAAAATCTCTACAAGATTTGCCTTTGAGATTTTGCCACAAAAGCATTAACAGAAAAATGTGTGTTCAGGTGTATACTTTTTTTCCCATATATTATCATTTGCTGTTTATAAGCACAAGAGTTCCTGAGCACATTTGAACTTCTTCTGTTAAATACATAGCACATTTCATAAATTGATCTCAAATTTTGTTTATAAAATCTTTATCTGTAAAACATCAATTTGTCAGATAGATGTAGCTGGGTATTTCCCTCTGGAATGTATCGAAGCAGAAGTATGAAGAGGTATAAAATGGCAATTTTCAAGTAAAATGAAAGTATCTCAAACTGCACTTACTTTCTACTACAATCACGGTGACAAGTTTCAACAAAACTACACAACCTACTTAGGTCTTCTAAAGCACATCTGCTGTTTGTAGGGATATGCTTTCTATTAATACTCTCCATAAAGAATCAGCTAAATGCTACAGCGGCAGTTGAATAGCTTGAGTCTACAAATGGATTTGAGCAGATCGATAAAAGTAGCTAGTAGTAGGTAATGAGGCTGTATCAAAATGTGGAGTTGAGGCTATTTTATGTGATGCCAATCTCTCACTTCATCAGCCTCCCCCCAAGCACTCATTAATAATGTATTGGGAATGGAAGTTAATGTAAGTGATGAAAAATGTATAACCTCATGAAAAAAAAACCTATAGGAAGAACTGACCTTTCAGTTGTTGACGCGTCTGATGCACTGCACTTAAAAAGCAGCTGCTGTGGAGGCCTTGCAGCTTTGCAGTACGAAAACCACTGCTCCCATCCGCTTAACGTCTTTGAATTTCAGCAATAAGACTGTGCCAGATAAAATGCAGATGAATACATATAGATGAATACCAATGCTGTGCTTTATAATTGTTTGAAATTGCCTCACACATTTGCGCATATCCACATTTGGCGTTTATAAAACACCTGCTGTATCTTTGTTAATTCAAACACTGGCAGAGCACTAATCAAAACGGGTGTTTTGTAAGCGTGTTCATAATTGCTTGGGTCATAACAAATTCTAATTAGGCCTGTAGCCATGCCAGGCCAAGCTCTCATTGTAAACAGGAGGGTAATTATTTCCACTGCATAGCGTTATTGACACAAACCTTTCTCTTGATTAAAAAGAAAAAGTAATCAGTCTTTGTATGGACTCTGGTGCTTGAGGAGGCGGTAAGGTGATCTGCTACTTAGCTGAAAGGTATGATGGTGGGCAGCACCACATGATGCGGACAACTCAGTAATAGGCCTCATTAGACGCCCAAAGCCCAAGAAATGTGGCATATATATATATATATATATATATATATATATATATATATATATGTGTGTGTGTGTGTGTGTGTGTGTAATATATATATAGAAAGAGCGGCGTGGAGAGAAAGAGTATGTTTTTTCTTATATCTC
>JBAJHX010000041.1:16351149-16374740 GCA_037176925.1 Amniataba percoides
CACACACACACACACACACACACACACACACACACACACACACACACACACACACACACACACACACACAGTGCAGCCTAAGTAAGGCACAGAGTAGGTCTATGGACTCACAGATAAGAAACAGCACCCAGTGACCCCAAACTAATTTATTCACTTAGAAAAGGAGGCACTGTATCTTTTTCTGGGATCAGTTGTAGACAAATAAACACAGCATTTCAGCTGCACAGCCTGTTCATAAAATGTGCTTGTGATCTTCCTTTAGATGATAATTACTGCCTGTAAGGAGATGTGCATGTTATGATTCATGTCTAACCAATGGCTATCTTACTGTACCACTAATTATAAAATCTCCTGGTAACAGTAACTGGCCTGATTTCTAGCAGACAGAGGAAAAAAAAAGATGCTGGTAAACAAAAAGCATCATAAGGAGGTTTTTAATACAAGATGCAGTGGGGAGGTGGGGGTAAGAAGAGTGTCTCAGTTGGTCACTGACGGGAAGCAGATAAGGTTTCACTCTGGCTAGAGTTGGATAATTGGACATTTATGGAGAGATAGGAGAGCCCAGGGCCCAGGAGCCATGAGACAGAGCTAATCTAGACTCAGCATCAGTAAATTGTCTGTGAAAGAGCGCATCAGGAGTTCTGACAAGATAAGGAAGGCTTTCTTCAAAGGCAGAGCCGGACCAAAGTGACATGAAAACTCATGGATGGAAGAAAGCCTGAGCCTTTCGGTGCTGGGACTTTTGCACGTCGCATGAGGCGCACACTGAAATGTGCATTTCACACAGCAGCGGTGTCACCTTGTCATCCAAATTGGGTCACGCAGACTTGTAATTGTTGCACAGTGAGGACAGCTTTGACAACTTTGACGGCTCTTTAGGAGGCAGAACTCTTGGCAAGATTGCACTATGTACATTTTCAAGAATCTATAAAGTATATTTTTCAACTTCAAATGTTCCGCGCGTAATAACCTGCGACTTACAGTCCTCGGAGTTTGAAACATTTAAGTCCTCCTGGTGGAGTGCGCCTTGCTCTCAGTCCACCATGATTAGTTTCCTCCCTTTGATGTTTTCCCCTCTCGATTCTCCTAGGAAACTGCTGCCTACAGAACAGGTGCGTGCTGAGCAGGTGGGCTGTTACGTAGGAGCCTTGAGAGTTTGGAGCTGGAGTAAACCATACCTCACTCTATTTAAGGTAAGACCATTCCCAAACATGCCATGTTTAGATTTTAAAATATGTTCTGCACGTCAGAGTATCATATTTTGATCCAAATCGCCATTGCTTGAGCCATTTAGTGTTTCTTTTCTTTTTGCTGAGCTGCAAATCTAAACTCTGTTCAGCCCCTACTGATTACTTGCACACAGACATTGACACAGGCAATTAATTTGGTGGGGGAGAGGCTAGTCTTAATTGGGCATAAGTGGGATTTTTCTTGGCCGTGTGCAACAGAAAATGACAGACTGTGCGTATGAGAAGTAAAGACCATCTGGTCCCACAGGAGCTGAGAGAGAGATGCCAGACAAATGGAAAGAGAAACAACAGAAAACCTGTGTGGGTAAGGATCTCTTTCCCTCTTTTTCCCTCCTCTCTCTTTGTTTCACACACACACACACACACACACACACACACACAAACAGACAAAAAAAGAGGAATCAGCATCTCTTGGTCATATATCATTTGCCCATGTAACAGCCTGCGGGGAAATGCATACCGGGTGAAGAAACAGAAGTCTCTCATGCGTGGCCTATTCATGTTTTTATATAATAATCAATATTGAAAATAGTAACATTATGCTTGCAGGCAGGCACAGGAATAAAGAGCGGTTAGCTCGTAAAGGCTTGGTCATCAGCAGGACAAATTGATCTGACATGTTATATTATTCATGTAGGGGATTGGTGGAGAGAGAGAGAGAGAGAGAGAGAGAGAGAGAGAGAGAGAGAGAGAAACAACGGATGAGACAGAAAGAGCAAAAGGGTGAGTAAAGGAGTCAGCTAGTGGACATCCTCTCCTCTCGCAGGGTCTCATCTCCTCCTGCATGACAGCACTGCTCAGTGAGCTTGCTAATGTGCCCTGTCATAGGGGTGAGACTGTAAACGAACACATGACATTTCCATCAGTTTACAGAAATCCATAAACAACACAGTGATTAATTGTAGTTATTCATACATCGGCTTAAACACATCACACTCCCTTCTGCTACGAAACACACACACACACCCGCACATGTACAGAAATAACTATGATATGCTGTCTGGTTTCATTGTATAAAATATAACAAAATGATTTTATTACATGTTCATAATTCGACAGACATCACAACATACTTGCATGATTGCTCTGATATTAATGTTTCCCACACCATAATTAGGCATAATGTACCCAGTACGAAACTATATAAAACAAACATGCTTGCAGATACAAGGGGGTGGGGTCAGTTCAACAACAGATTAAAGCCATATTCTGTCATTCAACAAAGTTTAGTACTGGTAAAGAAAACAAACGGCAGAAGGATGCTGAAGCTCATTATCATTTTCAGAATTTATTTCTCTTTTTTTTAATTTTTTTTTTACATCAAATAGAACAGACATACATTGGCACATGCAAAGTGAACACTTTGTGGTGCTTTTCATTACCATTCAAATCCAATTGAACAAAGACTGGATATCTATTTTTGTACTCCAAACATGAAAATACTCTCAAATATTTACAAAAAAAAATATACTTACAACGCCCATAACTCCAACATAATAATCATCTGGGACTGATTTGAGTTGATTTCGTTAAAAACAAAATACTGTATGTGGCAGAGCTTGCTGTTCAAGGTAATCAAATCAACTGCAAGAAAAATAGGCACAGAAGAAAATCACTTATAAACAATACAAAACAGAAATCAGATAATGGGAACCCCAAGAGAATATGGCTTTAATGACATTTCAAAAGAAAATATCTTGAAAGCAGATCCACTGTCCATTGTGTTTGTGTTTTTTTAATTTTTTTCCTTTTTAGTGGTTGTCCTCGTTCACAGTGACCCCTTTTAGCAGGCAAGTTGTTCTCTGTCAGAGAGAAGGGGGCCACAACACAAGTTTAAATCCTACAGTTTTGTTTGTGACGCCAACCCAGTCACACTGGCCTACAGCTGCGCTAGTCTCTGTCAGGACTCATGTATCATGTCTGGATGAGGGTTGGATTCTATCCACAGTCCTGGAGTGCATAGGTACTGCAGGTGGTGCTGGGGTGCCTGCGCTTGCTCTCCTGTCTCTGTCTGTCTTTCTGTGTTCCTCTAGAGCTCCCTTCCCTTTTCAATCACAGATAAAAGGACAAACAGCATTCATTTTCAAGCAGATCAGATCCTGAGGTTGTTGTAACTCACATATGTTTTCTTGGTTGCTTGACCTGAGAACAGAGTAGAGAAGATTAAGGTTTACTTTGAGCGCTGCTAAAAACAAAAACAAAAAGGAGATGAAGAAAAAAACACATCTTGCAGAGGCAAATAAACATCATCCTCCTCTTTTGCAATCTCTTCCTACTGTGCCATGAATTCTTATCACCAGCTGTGTGCAATCAGTAGCAATATTTTCTGGCCTAGTGTATCATTTCAACTCACAATGCCCCCGTGTAAAGCCTTAGTTTCTATTTTCAGATGTTAACTAGTGATAAAAAAACACAAACACCACACAAGTGAGCACCGAACAAATGCTAGGGCATGCAATGTGATCCCAGTCTGGATTGCCATGGAAACATATCAGAATGTGGCTGAGTGCCTAGGTGCTGCGCGTGTTTGTGTGTCCTCCTGTATATCTATCTTTACGAGAACCAGTGTGAGTTTCAAGGCATTTTCTTTTGGGGGTGCTTTCTGGTTTGCCAAGACTTCTCTTAAAGAGTGGTGTAGGTATTGTAGGTATTACGTCTGGAGTTCAGGTTAGTCTTTGGGTTAAGCTGATTTTTAGGATAGGCCAGTGAGACAGTGGTGGTTCAGACTGGGATGTGAATGCAGTCAGCAGACACAGGGATGTGTGTTTTTCTCTCTATGGTGGAGAAGGTCGGTGTGCATTTCCAATCACAGACATTGGTATAAATTCTCATTCTACTGCTTTAATGTTGCTATGGCGACCAACTCCCATGGGCCACGCAATTAAAGTCGCACCATTTCTTTACAGCTGCATTTTGTAGTCTTGGCCGGCAACTATGATGAATAAAACATTAGTAAATGTACAACAGACTCTTGCTGTTAACCATAAACAGTCTTCAGGAAGATCAGTCTGTTTTTGAGGCTATGTGTGCGTGTGTTTACTTGTCTGGGATTCAGACTTCTACCTACGCTATCATCTTAATTTTTAATATTGATAGCTGATTATTCATTTCATCCTCTCAACTTTTCTTATCTTCTGTCTTGCAAGTCTTCCACGCAGTTTTCTTCCCACAGTGCTCATTGTTCACTAAATGAAATTGATCGGAAAAGTCATCCAAGCGTGCCTGCTCTGGTTGATCTATATTGGAAAAACCAGTACAGGACAGTGAAGCATTTCAGCATCTCTGATTTTCAGGGTAAACACTCTTGTCTTTTAGAGGCGTAATCATGAAGATATTACACCGTATCAATACCAATGTAAATCTGCAGAACTGCTAATGCTCTTAATCCTATAAATCACACTGAGTCATCTCGCACGGGGTTGATGGGCCCTGAAAGGGAGGTATTTGGCGCTCTGATGGTTACAAGAATTGACGGACAGTCTCCAGGGATGGTCGAGGCACAGTTCAGGTTTCGGGGCGGTCATGCACATAAATTCGCCATTAATAAATGTCACTTCTTCTGAGGCTAAAAAAGAAGGGCAAGGGGAGGAGAGTGTGTGCACGGAGGGGAGACGAGGCGAGAAGACATTCGTGTAGGAGAGACAGAAGGTGAGAGACACACCGAACAGATGACACAACGCACTTTTGGGAGGGCCTCCCAGAGACCGCATGCCCTGCTTGGGGACTTTTGATGTGCTGCTGCGACAGATGTTAAGGTTTCACCCTCAATGCAGAGTATTTGCTCATTGAGCCACATGTGTGACTGGCAAGGATATGTTCCCCGTCCCCTGATACACTCTGCATCAGCTCCCTGATATATATGTGTGCAACTCACACATTCAGTCACACACACATACACACACTGAGGACCGTATGCGCAGATGCACAGTTGTATGCACGCACACACACGCACACACACACAAGCTTATTTGGTTCATGACGGATGAGTGTGACAACTGTTGGGTATTTGGAGAAATTCCCGGGAAAATCTGTCATCTCATAGGCGTAATTCAAAGAGGGGTTGAGGGGCTGGTGCACCTGTGGGTGCCATGATCGCTCTATGTGATTAGAAGCGTTGTGGGAGAGGAGGCCTTTGGAGACTGTGATGTGTGATTTGCATGAGCTGTCAATCATTTCTGTCTTCATCCTGACAAGTAGAGAGGAGCAAAGAGCTTCCATGGCAACACTGGTCTAAAATCCAGCTTTTGCAGTCTTCTCTAAAACCCTTTCTAGTGTTGGCGTTTCTCACCCAAAACAAACAGTATATCACCTAACTATGAAGTACGTAGGCTTCCCCACTCGCGCACTAATACCCAGTATTATCTTTGCTAACAGGATCATGCTTACTGTTTCAGATGAAGGGTGGTGTGAGTAACACACAGCTACAGAGACAGATTATCTCCCCTCCATTCCCAGCGACAAAGCCCTGCTTCTTCAAATCTCTTCTCAGAGCAAGTCCCCCATCTTCTTTATTGCTCACAGCCGTGCACTTGGGCTAAAGGTCTAGGCCATTATCAAGAAACGAGATAACTGGGTCCATTCTATAGGACATTATACATACTTTATATCGAGGTAGCCACCCAATTAAATAGCTGGAATTGGGACTTTCTAGTACAAGAAAGGAAATATGAGAAAGATATGAGAAAGAATAGAGAGACATCTCATTTTCCCTTCCTTGGGACAGTAATATTTAAAACCAACTGAAATCTCCAGCGCACAGATAAATGTATATGGAGATCTCAACTCCTGGGTCTCTATAACACCCTGCTCTCTATATAAGCGTTATTAACTCATAGCATACAAAATCACTGTGCCTACTTTATCTCATAAATATGTAATACATGTGTGTGATGCTGGCTTTAATGTATTTTATCACTGACTTTTTCACAAACTCTGGTAACTTGGTTTGATTGTGCACTGTGTTGAACTTTAAGCAAGCATGCAAGGAAACAGGGAATTCATGTCATGTTTATAAATTACTAATTTGCTTTCTGAGCTTTAAAGTAGGATGTTTCATTCTGAATGCATGTGCTCTTATGTAAACTTAAATGAACTTCATGGTGCATGGTCTCTGAGGCTTTGTGATAGGCTCTTTGGGTTACTTACTCATGGGGTCAGCAGCAGGGTTCTCACACAGCTCAGTCTTGGCCTCTCCATTGGGCCTCTCGCTGGGCTTCTGGGACAGACGTGAAGACATTGTGGCAGCTGTGACCACAGCCTTGAAGCTACGCTTCCTCTTCTGTACGTTCAGCTCAGGGTGGAAGATAATGATGTACACCTTGGGCATGTAGAGCATGCCCAGTGCTACTGAGGCACTGAGGTTCATGGAGATGGTCAGGGTGGTTGTCTGAATGTAGAGCTGGGAGAAAGCACAGACAAGTTTAAGAAAGTGATTTTAATACAGACTGGAACAGCAGTAGATATAATACAAAAGGACACTTTGTTTCTATGAGGTGTGAACCTTCATTTGGCGGCTTTTTGAAGCAGAGGAATAAGTCAGAAGTAGCATTTAAACCTCATCAAGAAAGATTAGAGACAAGACAACTATGATGGCTAAACATATGTGGCCAATTACAGAACAGCCACACTGTTGAGCACAGTGATGAGGCAAAACCTATTAATAACCATCGCCTGATAACAAAATATGAGCATCCAGCAAAAAAAAGTTCATTGGTCCTTGTCCTTTTTAATCCTGGAGTGTGGAGAAATCTCCTGACAAAAGGGCTTACAGCATCAGAGGGTGTGTTTGTTTTATATGTTAATGTAATCTAAAGCCTCTTGATAATAACTAATAATTCTATTAAGTGATAGAATTCTTTTCTTCATAATTATAACATTATTATCAGATAGGTGGTCTGGATATTTGCTGTGGGGAAAGGAGCAGTCATGCGAACGGTAACATAATCCAGCAGCATTTATTAAAGCCTGACCTGCAGCTACTCAGTCAAGTCAAAGACAATTCAAGCGTATTAATGACAATAGAAGAAGCATCTCCATAACTTTATCAACATATCCTCACATGGCTTCCTTTCTACCAGTCTGTCCACCCAGACCCTTGACTAGATTGATAGGCCGCACTGTCGAACGAGGATCTGTCCGTGACATGTTACAGTCAACTTTCCTTTCTCCGCTTGTCAGATGTTTTATCTCACCACTCACCACCAACATTCATCAGAGCAGTCTACAGCCTCTGAGCTACTTCTTCCTCCACTAACAAGCTGTGTAGCTAAATAAAGGACTAAGCATAGACTAAGAACACGGCATCTGCAGTGGACTGTACAGCAGATCTACATTTGTTTTCCTGCAGCTCTGCACGCAGTGGAGAGCAGCCTGTGAAAGGCTCTCACTGCGTTAAGTGGCAAGATCATTCATAAGACTGCCATTCATGTGTGCCCTACACAGGTACATTCTCTTAAAGGTTTCCTCCTCGACATTGCTTTCCAGAGGTTACATAACCCCTTTCACATTGTCAAGACATAATTGTGAGCTTACAAAACCCAGATCACGCCACCATGTAACACGGATTTTATAAAGTGACTTAATTAAAACGGCAGTGATTTCACAAAGAGGTAGTGAAGTCTGTGATTCAGCAGACATGCAAGGGCCTCTTATTTCATTTAAGGGTCTTGGAGGAGAAAGAATCACCTCAAGAGGGGGCATTATTGTCTCAAGAGCAGACCCCCAAAGCATCCTTACTAATCTGCTGCACTTGAAAGCATCAGATGTCACTTATATGCTGCTTTCCCACCAGCCACTGGTGATATGGACGGAGGGAGAGGATACAATTGTAAACACATTAGCCAGCGCAGTGTTTCTGCAGAGCAGATGAAAGCAGTGAAACGCTCACTGATTCGGCGAGAGGAAGAAATGTCACCATTTGCATACAGTTTTTCTTGGTAAATAGCATGACTAATGGTAATTTCTTTCATACATTTAGACAGCAGCCATGCCTTTGTCTTCCAATCTCTACCAACAATTCAGATGCCTGATATCATCAACATGCCAATACACTCAACTGCTTCCTTCTCGCTCGCTCGCTCTCTCTCTCTCCATCCCCTCCTGTTTCTCTGTGGAGCAGCATCAGAGGCAGTGATCTGGTTGGCGCACCATGCATTAATAACTATATGAATATCACAATGCTCTCTGTGCACTCTGTTCCGTGTGGCTCGAAGCTGAGGGAGAGCGGAAATGTTGTGCCTTCTCTTGTGTCTGAGCAGGGAATTTGCAGGGTTTGTGATTAGATATCGGGGCAGCCGATCAAAGGATTGCGAGGAGCACACATGGCGTCAAGTATAATCACCAGAGAATCTCCGCCCTTCGCTGTGTTTCCATGTTTGGTAGTTGGTAACCCAAGTCTGGTATCCATAGCAACACTACAGAGTTTGGTGCGAGCAACTAAACACGGCTGGAATAAGCTTTTAATGAGATTCTGATACCTTCGACGCTGCAATGCTGACCCTATCAGAACTGATTTATTGACCATGCAGGAGAGTTGATTCGGGAGCAGGCGCACAATAAGCATTAGAGGCTTACTCACACTCATCACACACAAGCGAAAAACACACACACATAAAAATCATCTGTAGATATGTAGGCTTTCACTCCCTCTAATACAGCTACACATGTGCGCACACACACACACATAAACACGGCAAACCAAATCCTTTTTCTTAGTGTCTCTAATCACCGAGACAGGGTTTTTCATTGTGCGCCTCTATGAGCTTGACCCAAATTCGGAGCCCCTCTCACCCACCACTCGAATGTTTAGCTTGTCACAGAACATTCATAATTAATTCCTGTTGCTTTAACATAAATAAATACATGAAGTCATTTTCACAACTGCTTGGCAACTCTCTATTTATAGCCGCTGTAATGATTTATTAACGTCCTCATCAGGAATCAAATGGTTGCGTTTGAATTTTACATCTCATTGACAAGCCAAATACCAACATCCAGCCACAACAAACGACATGTCCCCCATTTAGACAAAAAGCTGTCGAGGGTAATTCTCATAATTATCCCCACCAGGGATATACTTACTGCAAAGGCAATTTAGTTGGGTATGGTGGAGTCCTATAAATGCACACGGTGATAGGGACTTGATTCAGTGAGTGACAATTGGGATGCTCTCTGCCCCGTTAGAGAATGCCTTCAATAATGGATCCGGGAGGATTTGCAGTCCCCTCTCAACTACCTGGGTGTCTCTTGTTGTTTTAGGTGGCCTACTTTCTAGGCCGGCTCATGTCATGAATAACTCTGTGTGGCTTTGTGCTGCAAAAGCCCATTCTGCTTTGGAGACACCTTTCTCTATGTGGATGGCCTCTAACTGGGGGTGCCCATTTCTGTGCTTCAGGATTGGTTGATAAAGAGGTTGTGACACACATAACCCACTCTGCACGCATCAGAGCTGGTCATGAATAGTCTATCTGTTGATGTTTCTCTAACACCACTGTTGAAATTCACAACATTTTTTATGGTTACATGCTTGTTGCTTTAATCACAGTCTGTATTGATCAAGCATCTTAACGTTGGAAATAATTTCTGACTGGCCTGAAATTCTAGACATGGTGCATTTTTAATCCAGAACTTGGCACCAAGAGTAAAAGTGCATTGTCTTTCTTAACTTTGGAAATGACTCTTATCTGTGCTAACATTTGGGAGAGCTCCAGTGGTGTCCCAGGAGATGGCATTTAGGAAGGAACAAGAGGAGAGATGTCTTTGTAACACTTGGTGACAACAAACTTATTAAAAGAGTGATTTAGAGACTTTGTGCAGGTGCAGAGAACAAACACTGTCTTTGCAGAAACTATTGTCCTTACAACCTCACGCTTTTTTGTCATGGGAAAAACACAGCTTTGCAACAGGGGTAATCAGTAGAACAATTTAGACAGTAATAAATTAAACTCTGATCGTATTGCCTTCATGAGAGATCATAAACAGACAAGATTTCATAGCAGTAAGAACATCTCAGCATAATTACAACAGGTTGGATCTAATACAGGGTCTTTTTTAAGATGGATATATTTCAAATGATACTTTACGATGTATGTGTCTCGAACTCATACATAATGTATGTTTTCCCTCACCTTTCAGAGACATAAAGCAGAAGATTTCATGTTTTCTGTGGAGAGGCGCGCCACAGCGGGTTTCCAACCTAATTGCTGTGTGTACTGTGTGCTCTCTAACAATACATGCAAAATGCAGCACATTTTGTGTAACTATGTGGTTGGATACGGCTGATGCGATAATTTCACACAGCTGATTCAAATTACCTACTATTTTAATTTGCAAACTTTTTTTTTAAATACACTGTTTACTTAAAGTCGACTATGTAATGATAAGATTTAAGCTATTTATTTATTTTGGCATCATACTTCGCATATATTACTTTTGCAAGTTGTTGCAAGAGTTGTTTGACTGTGCTTGTAAAAAAAGCCCTGCTATTTTCTAATAGTTAAAATTGCAGCTATAAGCAAAAGGACAACGTGTCATTACAATTTCTGTTTTGTGTCTCTGTACACTGCAAAACAGCAACGTCACACTCTTTTCCTAGCTTGATAAATAAATACATACCCAGGTCATGGTATCCTTTTCACAATGTGGGATGTTCAACATTTATTTTTATCTATAAATAAAAACTACAACCTTTCCTTCCTTCCATTACGCTCGACCGGTTTTTAGCTTTTTGCCTTCGGTCAACCTCTAGTGTGATCTGCTCAAGGTTGCAAGCATAAAACAACTGATAGGAAAGGGAATTTCACATATTTTTTTCAAAAGACTCCACATCTCCACAGAAAGTGTCAAGTCCAACTCCTGTCAAGTGCAGTTGTTTGCAGAGAAATGGGAGAATTAGAAGTTGCAATTTTCATTTTACCTGCAGAAAGGCAGAATGGGAAAGTTTTTGCCAAGTATAGTTAGTCATTGCTAATGATATGTGGCAGCACGGTCTCTCCTCGAGGGCTTGTGGGTAAAGGAGACATCTTACAAGAGCCTAAGTGGTTTCCAGACATGTATTGAAGTATGCAGGTTTTCATGACATGAAATTCTCCTTTAAGCGTGACTGAATCTTGTGGGTGTTTTACTAAAAAGTTCCTCTGCCTCAAGGTAAATGTTTTATTATATCATCATCCTGCTGTTCTGAACCATAACAAACGTTGTGTTTTGTGGTCAGAGACGTGACAGTGTAAGAGTTCTCATGTTAAATGACAGCTTAAATCTATGTGATAGTTCCTTTTACTCAAAAAGTTAGTCATTAAAATAAAAAACAAACAGTTTAGCGATTTGTTAACACTATTTTTGAACATTTCTGTGTTGTCTGATTTCGCAGTGACTTGCAGTCCTGGAGTTTGTTTCAAAAGTCAGTTGATCTCCAGGCCGGAGGCTGAATTTGGATGCTGGTGACTCTCACAGTAATTAACTTGAGAGTGTTGAGTAGTTGACTGAGCACATGCAGGTGCATAGGAGGGGGGCTGGGGGATGCTCTCTGATCTATTGTTACTGTTTTCGCATGGCTTCCCTCAACATGAGTTTGAATGGGCAAAACAGAGGGAGGGGGAGGGAGTCACAGGTGTGGAAAATAAGGGCATCTAAATGGCATCGAGTTAAAGAAATAACACCTAGCACAGTCACAACTTCAGCTACAATACCGTACAACAAAACAACATAAGGTCAAACAGCCATCTGAATTTTTTGGATTATGGCTGGCAGCTGGCATCATATCATCTCATCTCAGTGTTTTCATAAATCTTTTGATATTGGACAACCTGGGGTGAGGGAGATTATTCAAATCTGCGTGGGTGTTTAGCCGCATCTGCACTGAAAAACATGACGGCTTTGCTCTCCCCCCCCTTAACTATGCTGCAGCTTTTGCAGGATCTATCAAGACATGCAAAGGCACTTCTCACTAGCCGTGCCTGGGGAGTAAGTACAAATGCACCCACAAAGGCCATCACACCAGGATGCTGTGGTGTGAGCTGGAGGTGAGTGTAAGGCAGGAGCTGGTGTGAAGAAAGCGTTAACTGCATAAAGGGGAAAGATAAACACATTACTGCCTCGCTAGTCACTGCGAGTAACATAATGAACTCCTAATCGCTGCTGAGGGTGTAATTCATCTATGAAATCAGCAGCAAATTGAGATGAGGAAAATCAGTTTCTGATCCATCTCATGCAGTAGCTTAGCAGGAGGAATATTGAACGCCGTGCCTCTCAAAAGGTTAGGAGTAACACTTTCCTGTCAGCATCGATATTCTGTCAGCGGAAAACTTCCCCTCCGCTCTGTCTTGTACATGCGGCTTGCCAAGCAGCACACGCAGCTCACAAGTCCAGCAGATGAATGCATCTGTATTCTGCCCAGTGCTGGCCAGATAAGCAATGACTAGTGCATCAGGTCAAAATGTCACATTCTCAATCAACTTCAGTAGCACCCAATGTCAAATGCTTTGTTGAGAAGAGCGCAGCTGTCAAGAGATGGAATGTGTCGAATCAAACTTCTATTTACCCCCCCATTTCTCCCCGTCTTCCTCCTTATTCTCCTCTTCCTCCTGCTTGCCTCTCTCTCCAGAATGAGGGCATAATACTATATGTTGAGCCTTAGGCGTGAGAGCTAAGATAATGGCACCTGGAGCTGTCGGCACCCCCATCTGTATCACTCCTCAGGCATTTCAGGATTCAAGTGCTTAACAGCAACTCTTCCTCCGCCTTTATGTGCCTATTTCTGTGGTGGTCCTAGTGTGGGTTTCCATGCACATCGGAGCCGTGTGAATATGAAATCAAAAGAAAATGAACCCATAACTTATACGGTGGCTAAATGTGTGTGTGCGCATCATAGCTTTATGTAGCGTCTGTTTCCATTTTGTGTTTGTACAAATACGCGTGTGCGCATGTGTTTGGACAAGATAAAAACGGGGCCGAAGGAATGAAAGAGAAATTTGTGAGAGGAGGGAGAGACACAGACAAAGAGAAGGGTGGCGACAGCGAGAGAGAAAGCAAAAGAGAAAGACATGACTCACCTTCTCTGCTGACTGGGCTGTGCCAAAGAAAATTGGGATGAAGGCCAGCCAGACTATGCAAGTGGTGTACATAGTGAATCCAATGGGCTTGGCTTCATTGAAGTCTTCCGGTACATCCCTCGTCTTGATGGCGTATATGGTGCAGGTCACCATCAGAAGGATGCTGTAGCCCAGTGAACAGATTATCTGGAGGTCTGTGATGTCACACTTCAGCACGCCACGGGCCAGCATGGGGTTAATGGTTTTCTGCTCATCGTAGTCGACAATGGTGTTCGGGGGGTCCACGGCAAACCACACCAGCACACCCAGCAGTTGCACGCAGATCAGACTGGAGGTGATGGCGATCTGGGAGGTGGGACTGATGAAGCGCGGGGCGGTGACTGTCTGCTTTCCCTGCTCGAAGATCCGGTAGATACGGTTGGTCTTGGTGAGCAGCGCAGCATAGCTGATGCACATGCCCAAGCCCAGGAAGATCCTCCTGAAGGCGCACACCGCTACATCGGGCTTGGCAATCATGAGGAAGGTGATGATGTAGCACAGAAAGATGCCAGTCAGCAGCACGTAGCTCAGCTCTCGGCCAGATGCCCGCACAATGGGCGTGTCATTGTAGCGCACGAAGGTCGCCATGACGAAGATGGTGGCAATGATACCTAGCATGGCCAGGAAGACGGGGATAATCGCCCAAGGGGAGTGCCACTCTAGCTTGACGATGGGAATGGGCTGGCAGGCAGTTCTGTTGGGGTTGGGCCTCATGTTGTAGGCACACAGTCTGCAGGAAGTCTCGTCGTACTGGTACTGGTAGCCGTCGCATAGCTCGCAGTGCCAGCAGCACGGCATGCCCTTTACCCTCTTCTTTCTCTCTCCAGTTTTGCAGGGCAGACTGCACACAGAGATAGGCACCTCCTGCTCCCCATCTGGCCACTGAAGCTCCTCCAGCTGGGCGAGAGATGACACACAGGAAGAGAGGGGTAAGCAACAGAGTGATCAGCCTGAGGTACCACTGAATATGAAAAACCATGTGAATAGTAAGAGGTGCCTGACTGATGTTGCATTCATATATACGGTTCGTACACAGCTTATTGATTGGCCACTAATTAGTGTATTATGTTTCCTGCAAATTTAACTTCGTTTAAAATACAAAGTACAGTGCAATCTTTTCCAACCTCTGAAAAAAATTAAAAGTAGTAAAAGAAAACGATTAACCTAACACAGTACAACAACTTTCTTGCCAATTTCTTAGAGGGATTGCCTTTTCTAATACTTGAAAGTAATTGAAATCACCATGGCAACAGAGCTTACCTTTGTTCAGTGAAATAAAAACCAAGAAATGTGGAATGCAAAAGACATTATGTTTTAATACAGGAGCCAGTGAGGTATGAAATATGTGATGATAAGGAAGGAGAATGGGATTTGGGATTACAAAATGCCTCTTTTAGACTTTGCAGAGCTATTTCTATTTATGATCTTGTCATCAAAATGAAAAGTGCAGTATACAGGCGCACTGAAGAACTATCTGAGAGTCTAACCCGAAAAGGCCCTGAGGTGTTTCATGATTTAAGTTCAAACTATAGTCTCAACATACAAGTAATCCTTAAAAAAGCCATGAAGAAATTGAATTTTTTAGGGCTCTTACATATTTTGTTAGAGCGCTAAAAAAGCTCTCAGAGCCAATCTTTTGATTTATTATGGAAGTCTACTGATCCATGGCTTTAAAGCATGCAAGATTAAAGATAGTCCAACGTGGTTCAGGCAGCCTCTCAAGCAATAAACGATCTCAGCCAAGAAACCAAAATAAGTCCAACAAACAAAAAGAAACACAAGACATGAAAAACTACACATTCTAGTGGCATGATTATTATACCATGATTCTTCTCCAAGATTATTAAACAGGTTTTTATTGCTTTCTAAAACTGCTCGGATATGACAGATTTAAAAGGTGCTTTGAGACAATGAGTGTATAATAACCTGCATTAAAATCAGAATGGCGTAGCGTAAAACTATATTGGAAATGAAGAGGAATTCATTTTGGTGATCATTTTTGTAGCGTGCATCGTTCCTTGACGTGAAGTGAAATCGTGACTTTAAAAGGTACCCTGTGGAGTTTCTGATCTCGAGTAATGCTGTGAAGCAGTTTTTTAATGGATGCATCCCCGTTTTATATGTTCACAGGGACACTCACGCACGTGTGAGTTATGCAATACAAAGTCCTGCCAATAGTTTGACACTCATCTACAGGTGGCAGTAATGCACCAACAAACAAAGCTATGTGCCAGCAAAGGCCGGGGAGAAGAAGACTGCAAACTGTCATGTTACATGCATGTAAACAATGCTGGATTTAAAATACTTAAATCATCTTTGCAAATGCCTTATGAGGAATGAAATGCTTTCACAATGTTTGTGAGAGCTAAAAAAATTACACAGTTTGTTTCTTTACGAGAACACTCCACAGGGCACCTTTAAAGGAACAGTTTGACATTTTAGAAAATACACTTACTTACTTACACTTACCAAGAGCCCCCCCCACCACCATACCAGTGCCTCTAAAACTCACTAATTAGCATGTTCTATCTTGTTTGTTAAATCCATACAAAAGCTGACTCTGGTTGCCTGGCAATATCACGGTGACTGCTAGACTCCAAGAAAAAGTCCTGCTTATAACCCCGTGTAAAACCACAACTTCTTATTTTTACACTTCAGTTTTACTCTTTAACAATATGAGCAGATTAAAAACTCCACAAGGCACAATTATCGTCACATACAACATGCGAACAGCATCGCCTCCTCCAAATGTGGCAACTGCCAATAATTGCAGATACAGAGCTGTACCTTTGCAGCACAGAAACACGCGCTGACATCTACAGTGTGTCTATGTTGTGTGTACCTGCATGACAAATGTGTTGTTTTTGTGGTGTCTGGGTAGATTATCATCTGCCATTTATCTGGGGGCATGAAGGTGCCATTTGTTATTTGGACAATGAATGGTGCTCTCTGGAAAACCTCCCGATTACACACAGTGTGGAAACAGTAATGAGACCAACAGCTCTGTTGCCATGGAGACCAGAAGCAAGATTTTTGACACCTCGGACTCATATGGCTGCCATAGTTTTCATTTGGGTATTGCTTTACTTGTTAATTTTACAGTTAATTTGAGCATTTGCGAGCTGGAACGGCGTCACGTCGTACTTCTTTACCGATGATCTCCAAGTGCATCAGGATGCTCATTCTGGACCAACCTTTAAATTAGATCGCTCTTTATGTGTTAGTGAACAGAGTAATCGCTATTGCATTGGAATATAATTGCATTGTAACAACATTTGGTTTGTAATCACACTAAAAAGAATGAAGCACAAATCTCCAGCAGCAGACGTTGTTCCACCTGTGCTATCAAATCCATTGGGTTGAGTTTAATTCTTGCGATCCAGAGAGCCATTATGCAAATGTTAACTCATCTGTATGTAAATGTCATGTTTTTTTTTTGTGTGTGTTAATCTGTTACATAGTAATACCTGGAATTTTTTAAGCTCAAGTTGGATCCTATCATGTAGTATGAGCAATTTCAAACCACGTTTGCCTTGAAATAAAATCAGTTTCTTTATTGTCCACATGAATCACCCCAGCCCATTCTTGTGTTGTGACAGTGAGATCTATTACAGTGGCTAGAAACCAACACCTTGCACTTAAAAACGCAGCACAGCAGCTGTCTCCATCGCTACAACCAACACTGACATTAGACAGTATTTTCTTGTAGGTGAATTAAAGTTATTTAAAGCTCCCTTGAAATGAAAAATGCCTCATCCATGTTGTTATGCCATGGGTTTTCTAGTATGCCGAAAAATGTCAAGTAAATCACATTTTCACATATTTTCCTATTAAAATCCTTCAGTTTTCCTGTAAAGCAGCCGCAGCTTTCGTATGATTTATCTTGCCCTCTTGGGTGTACCTTAAATTCCATCTGACAAAATGCGATCATAGATTTTGAGTTTTCATCATGTACGGTAAAAGCTGCAAGAAAGCTACAGAGCAGCTGGAGTAACACGGGAGGTGTGTATTTAGGTGTCAGTTTCCAACAACATCAACATCTTCAGCAGCTCTCTGCTGCCAGATACTGAACATATATGGTCTGACACTTGGGTTAAAAACATGTTCTTTCTCTTCCTCCCACTCTCCTTCACCATCAGTCCTCCAACCTATGCAGTGGGAGAAGAGTGATCTCCAACAACGTCGCTGTCTTTTTTCTTTCTACTTTCTTGCTTTTAATGTTGAACACTCACATCAAGCCCTCACTGATGTTTAACTACTTCCCGAACATCCCTTTACAAGTGAAAATATATCAAACCCCTTTTTACCAGCATACAATATGTGACACAGTTTTTTATCGCTCTTCACAGACTTATTTTGTCGGTTTGTTTTTTTTCCTCTTCTTAAAAGCACCTATTGGGAAATTTGATAACCTGTTTAAAATGTTTCAATTATGAATATAAACATTGTATTAAATTATGTCTAAAAGTAACTTGCTGTAGATTTAACACTCAGTGTACATTAGGCAAAACACCAAGTGAAGTGTGTGTGTGTGTGTGTGAACATGTTTCATGATTCATTGCTGGAGGAAAATATTACACCAACTTTGAACATTTTTCTTCTGGGTAAAGAGTAACACTTCATTTTTCAGCTAAACTGCATGAACAGATTCTTTTTTTCTTTTTTTTTTGCACCTAAAATACATCAATTAGACTGAAAGTAAAACGCGTCTGCACCTGAGCTCTGTCTCCGTATTTGAGATGCAAATAATGTGCACCCCCCTGTCACATAAGACATTCCAATTTGGGAAAACACAGAAACTCTTCATGCTTGTAAATCGTTAACATCGCTGAGCCTCGAAATAAGTCCTGTTTCGATACAAGCGCTTAAACTACATTTTGTGTGTCTGTCGTCTATGTTCCTTCCCCGCATCAGTAGGTTGTCATACCCTGAGCTGCAGGGTCTCCACCCACTGTCCCACCACCTTATACTCTGGGATGGAGGAGTTGGTCATCTGGAACTGGAACAGGTCGTAGCGTCCTGGAGCATCGCCGTTCTTGTTAAACACAACAGAGGTGCCTGCGCTGCCTGCAAGAGAGAGAAAATGCAGCAAAGGGACAGCAGAACAGAAAAGTGTTAGATGCCGGTGTGACAGCGTGCAGCACCTCTTCTAATAAGAGAAAAAAACATGAACTTTTAAACCCTTGCTTCTTGCTGTGCAGTGGCCTACATGGACCACACAGAGCACAGTGTTTGAGACTGTTCCTCCCAGTGACGACCTCAAAACACAATGACCTATATGTGAAACCTTTATGATAATCAACGGAAAGTAAGGCGAGGTCGCTAGTGACCAATATAACACTGCCTCACCTGCTTCCCATGCATCGTCGCAGCTGAACCGTGATCGCCAGAGGAATACATTTTCACATTCAAAACACGATCAGATATGTGAACTCTCTGCTGTGTTCTGATGTCAGAGATTCACTGCTATTTCAGACCTCTGCGGGTTAAAAGCAATGCATTTCAGTCACACAGTGGACAACGGGATATATAGAGAGGATACTCAGGTCAGCCAAAGTATCATACGGTCCCCATCTGCTCCCAGTGTGTAGCTGCCTGTCTCAAGCGGAGCCCTGAAGATTTCACTAATTAGCTCAGAGAGGACTGCGGACACCTGAAACATTACGCATATGAAAAAAAGAGTTGTTTTTTAAAAAAATGTGTGCTTGTGTGAGCTCTCTTTCCATCGTTTCTGAACAAGTATATTAGACTGGATGTGTGGACATTGCTTAATTACACGAGCCCCATGTCTGCAGAGTGCTTGCAAGGTAGTGCGTAAACGCAGATGTCAGTCACTGCCAGATATCCCTCGCATCAGTGTGAGTGTGGAGTGGCATTAATGGGGAAAGCGGTTGTTCTTTATTTTATACATGAGCCCTGCATTGTTGATGAGGTCATTTTTACCATCCCACAAAGCAGGGAGGGAATGAAAACCGGCTCACCTTGGCACGGCATACAGTAGCTCATGAGCTGGGATGGAGATACCATTTTTGAAATGGGACGGGGGGAGTCTGATGACACTTGGCATGGGAATTAGGTACTTTAATAGCTCTGGCTATAAAAAGTGTGGATAAGGAGCATATGTCCAAAACGCTTTTGGGAACATGTTGTCTTTTGTATCTAGAACAGAGCTTGTGGCTTTTGGATGGAAGGCCACGACACCTTTTCTTTAGTTTTCTGCCAGAAGGGAATTTCATCTCCCTCCAGTTTCTTTTCCAAGGACATTTGTCATTGAGCATTCTACAAAAGTTTCAGGCCAAAAGACTCTTGTAAAACAAGAAAGGCAGAGGTAGTAAGAGAGAAAGCCCATTCCAGGCGAGAGGATAGGATAGGGGGGGATTTTAATAAAATATTATGGACAAGCACCCAAATTTTCTTTTTTGACTTTGTGACACCGTTATGCATTACAAATGTCAATTCATAAGACCGTAAGTGGCCATTTCCATGTTGATGCACCGCTACAAATCCCTCACTATCTGCCGTTATGCAAAGTGGCAGCACATATATTCCACATTAACAACACAGAAATGGAGTCATTTGAGCCATCAGTCTTTGTGTTTAAAAGTAGAATACTAATAGGTATCCATGTGTCGGCACAGAAAATGAAGCGGGATGGGAGTTCGGAATAAATTCAAGTGTACTTGTGAAGCCCATAGTGAAAAACCTCTCAATACACGAAAACCAAACTAAACTCGGAGGGTGGCAGTCACCGTCTTGTCACTTCTGCTTCCACCAAACAGACAGTAGACTTGTTGACACGGTGTATAAAGATGTTGACAAGGTATTGAATCCTGTGAGCGAAGAGCGTGACAGGGTTACCATTCTTACTCCACGCCCCGGCAAAAACATACACAAATAAACAAACACACCCGCACTCATTCAGTAAAGTGACATGAGTGATTGGGCACTTGGCGCTCCTCAGCTGTAGAGCAAATAATTAAGTGGCGTTTCTGTGTGTGCAGATAAAACGGCATTAGAAATTCCTTTGTATTTTCTATTGCCTGATATTTTCAAGGGAACAAAATGGTCTGTGTAGACTCCTTAGTGAGAGCGCTGTCTAAGATGAAAGATTTATGCATTTGCATGTGGCTCTGAACTAAGACATGACAAAAGTGCACTGCTGCTGTGCTGTGCCGAGCAGTGTGGGTGGACTGGGGATCCACTGCTGTGTTTCTCTCGCATCATTATTCTCTCCTTTTTTTTTTTTCCTGCCTCTCACTCTTCAGCAGCTCTGTGACTCCGGCGCAGTGGGGAGATCAACAAAGGAGGCTTACACTCCTTCGCTCTCAAACATACATTAGCGGTGGCACATACACAGGATAATGTGCGGGGTTCCAAGTCTAAATGCAATAAGGGGCAGTGAGATATGCCTGAGCCACAACAGAACAACCTTTGCTTGCCAGTAAAAAGGTTTGAGAGTATAATAGGAAGACAGGAAGAGGTAGAGGAGATAGAGAAGGTAGGGGAGCTTATTTTTGGAACAGGTGAAATGAACCAATTTCTTTGTCAGTGCCACATGGAGGTAAATGTTTTTCGGAAGCTGAAGATCCACAAAAGTCAGCGAAAGCCCAGATGGTTATTGAGATTGGATAGCAGACTCTCAATCCCATGCATGAGTCTGCACAGAGTTAAGGTCTCCTTGAAATTTTAGCACTGCCCAGGCGATTGCATACATTCTCTTTCTTTAGTTCCACCTTAAAATACGAGGGCTTCACGCCTGCAGGATCTCTGCACTGCTGCCATAGCGACAGTGTTAGAGAAAGACAGGCGGCTCTTTAGCTTTTAGTCTACTGACAGAAGTTTGTTTTCGCATGTTTTTGTTTGTATGCAATTGTAAAGACTTATCCGCCCTGTTAAACATGATCGACGTATTGCTGACAATCATCAGCAGAGTTCAAAATATCCATCTGAGCAAACTTTTAATGGATTTGTACTATTTTAGAGGCTGATATTGCTGGATATACTTTTAGTTCTAGAGATATTTTATGTTTTTCTTTTCAACAAATACTAAGAAATCCCGCTGTGAAATAGTTTATTCCTCTGTTCCAAAGAGCTCAGATTTTTCTCAAAAAGTGTTTAAAACACCAAAAATCAAAATAGTACACTGGGTTCCTTCATTATGGGCCCTGTTGTTTATTTTGAATTGATCCCACATTCACCGTCCTGCTGTGAATTACTCAGAAGCACAGCAAATGTGTATTAATCCACCACTGAAAATAGTCCCTGAAAACGACAGTGCCCCGCTGCTACAGAAAATTAAGTTTTTGAAAACTTAACTTGTGAAGATTTACACCTTTAGTGTAAAGAAATGGGCTTGGTGCAGCCACAGATGGGTCAGAAAGTACTGACAAATTTCATAGGCTGGTTCCAGATCAACGAATCACTGCCCGCATCTTTGAATTTTTCAACAATTCAAGTGGTTTATGTTGTTATTTGGAAAATAACCAATCAGTGCGCTTTGTAAACAGGATTACTAACAAGGAACTCGTCATAAAACAAAAACAAAAAAACACTAACATTGATGACTTCGTTTGTAGTTGTAAAGGTTTGCTGTAAGTCGCCTTAGAGAAATAACAACGCTTAAATCTGCAAATATCGTAGATCACTGGGAGAAATGTCTGTATTGACTGAAAATGATCTCCACAGGATGGATGTGTCACTTGAGACAGCAAAACAAAACAAATCAGCCCCACCTCCCAAACAGAAATTGTCCAACATGACAAAATAATGATGTAAAATGAGATAGCAATTGAGTCTTATTATAAGACTAGAAGTTTAAGCTCAGATTCCTTAAATACCACCCTTGTCAATGACTAATGGTGCTGGAGACGTGCTGCAGGTACAAGAAAAACAGCATGAGTTTGTTTTGCTACTTATAAATATGCATTTAATAAAAATTTTTATAAGTGTTCATATTTAGTGGCAAAGGCTACTAACACACTATAGTGTGTCTCTGTTACTTTTTCTTTTATTTAACCAGCCAAGCAGGAAGCAAGATTTTTCTTTTCCCTTCTCCTTTTCAGCTATGGAAGCTTTACTAAACCGCACTTTATATTTAATGTGACTTTTGGTGTGTGAAATGTACACTGAAATGAGGCAAAAAAAGAGCATTAAATAAAATGGTAGGATCTTAAGTGAATCGTGAACACAATATGTCTTTAATACAGGTACATTTTCTCCAGAGTTTCAGAGGAAAACCACAATGAGCTGGGTCCATCTCTAAAAGTAGGCCAGTTTTGTGAGAAGATTACTGTGATTCTTTACTTTAAATAGCTGAATCCTATCTAGAGCATTTTGTGAAGGCACAAAGTACTTCAGAAGAGCCTCTAATAATCACTGGCTGACATACATGCCAGCACATTTGTAATGACAAAGGTTTCCCTTGTTTTAAACTCGTCTCCCATTTGGCTCTCCACCGACTGCTGCATTTCTGAGCATTTGTCATTAATAGCTATTTTCCATTAATTGTTAAGTATATTCCCCATCACTTTCTGTACAGGGCTGAATAATGTAGAGGTTCAAGTACAGGCAGACCCATAATATAAAATATTGGCTCAAAATATTCCACAGCTCTAGAAAATGCTGTGGTGCTTTGAGCTACGATTGAAACTGAATGTAAATTTAGATTGTAGCCCAGAAGAAACTGAATAAAACAGAGGAGGTCATCTGTATTTATTACCTATTTGCCAACTTTTTATACCCTGAAACCTATGGCTCTTATGTCCACAGTTTTGATTTTAAATTAGATTTTAAATTGGCTCTGCAGCTGGGTTGGTCATGGCAGCTTTGAGTTAAATATTAAGAAATATACTTGTATGCTTGTCCTGCCAAGATGATGAGATTGATGCAGCAGAGACAGGCTTTATCACTTGTTCTTCCTCTGTTTGATGAGCTCAAACCCTCAGCACAGACTTTCTAAAATGTGCATATTTGGTGCAATTTAATGCCTGCCTGCAAGTGTAAAGCAATTGTATGATATTTGGGGAAATACTTGCTTATTTGCTCTCTCGCTGAGTTAGATGAGAGACTTGATACCACTCTCATGCCCGCAGAGTGGAAATGTAGTTGGTGCCAGGAGACAGTTAGCTTAGCTTAAAGACTGGAAACGAAGGGAAACGATTAGCCTGCCTTTGTCCAAGAATACCTCTCCAGCTAATTAATCAACAACAAACAATCTCATTTGTTTAATCTGTAAAAAAAAACTGAAAAAAAGAAG
>JBAJHX010000041.1:16374840-16416015 GCA_037176925.1 Amniataba percoides
AATACCTCTCCAGCTAATTAATCAACAACAAACAATCTCATTTGTTTAATCTGTAAAAAAAAACTGAAAAAAAGAAGAAAAAAAAAGAATCATGGTATCAATCATAGTTTCAGCAAGAATTTAGTCTTTTGAAAAGACAGGTTGAAGAACAGCACAAAATACATCTCCTGCTCCTCTATAAAACAGTAGAATATATCAGTAGTATATCTGTAGCTACAGTAGTAATCTAATTTTAACTTCCTTTAGTCACTACAATGAAAACTGTCCTTAAAACTCTGCCTAAAGTAACAACATAACCAATCGGACTTTTCCTACAGTCTGGCAGACTTTTGCAACGTGTCACTCACCGTTGAAGCTGGTATTGCGTATGTACTTGAGCAATGTTTTCCCCTCAGCAGACTCCATTTGTGGACAAACGCCAGGATGATCGGGACACAAGTCCCTCTGCATGTTGTGGAGAGCGTGGGCCATGGCATACACCGCGTCAATCACAAACTGCACCTTCCCTTCCTGTTCGTACTTGGAGTCAATCCCGATGCGCTCCTGGCCTGAAGGGAAGAAAAAAGGAAGAGGAGGACTTAAAGCCAAATATACCATGAGCCATTAGACGTTGCAGCCTCTCAGCACTCCCTGTCATCTCCAGCTTCATTTTCACTCCTCCATTTGCTGCCAGTTAGCTCAGGTTTTGATTTTGTGGAAATTACACCTAAAGGGACAATGTGGCGTAGGAAATAAGAAGACATATTTAATTCCCAAGTGGAAAATATCAAGCTGAGCTGTGAGACAAAGTGTTTGTCGCAAATACAGCAGGCACGGATTGAATTACTGTGCTGTATTTCAAAGTAATAAGCTGCTTAGAACGGACCTCACTTGTCCCACCTGCAAGGTGATGAAGATCACCATGAACTTTAGTAACATACTCTTCTACAGTGGCTTCCTGCTCTTTTATATCCTCCTCCCAGCGCACTGCCCTTTCACTACAGGCTGCCGTAAAGGTTTTGCCTCACGCTGCTGTTACACCGCCTGAATACGTAATGAACAACCCCTGCTGGAGTTTTGTTTTTGCTGCAAACTGAATTAGCCATTTTATCTTCCTGGTAGATGAAAGCTGCATATCAAAGAGTGAATGACAATTATCACAACAACAAAAAACACTACTATCGCTTTTAATAATAATAATAATAATAATAATAATCATGATCATCATCATTATCATCATTTTAATAAACAAAAAATGCACCATCACCACCAAGGAAATAACAGTACTGAAAGACAATTTTCTCCTCAGTGATAGCTGTTCATAGTTCACATGGAGGGCTCAGCAGAGGAGCAGAAGATGTTAATAGGACACAAAGAAGAATGTAAGAGACTTGCATAAACTGAAGGAGGTCAAAAGCAATCTGTGCTGACATTTCTCAGAACTTCACATACATTTCAGCCCACACGTAACCTTTTAGCTTTTCAGAGCTCTGCATAGGATGCTAAATGGACAGTCTTTGAATGCAAAAGCCTCGCATTTGAACATTCATAAATATTAGTTGGGCTTGAGGTATATATATATATATTTTTTTTTAAAAAGAGAGAGAGAGAGAGCAGAGACAATAGTACAACCATTCTCCTTGGAAATGAAAAAAGATAAAGGGACATTTACAGACATTTTACAGCGGGTTTGTGGGGCTCTCTAAATGGACGAGCATCTTCTGTTTTTGACGCGCGATGAAAGATGCCAAACAGGAGATTATAAAGGCAAGAAAATCCTTCGGCAAACAGTAATTTGTGTCACACTGCCATTACCGTCATCACGTATGCAAGCGAGATTAATACAGCATCCCACATCACAGGCATCATCCTCGTAGATAATAAATGCAGCGCAATGCCTGTCACATCGTTGGCAGGCAGAGTTTAGGTAATACGAGCATGCATCACTGTTAGCAACAACACTATCATTAATGCTACCACATAGGTGGTAATAAAGCAGACTGGGGGCATGGACAGTATTTACTTAGCTTTGTGTCATTTTCCCTGTAATTTCCTGCCTAAATAAAAAAGTACCCTTGCTCTGTGCAGTTAGTACACACGGCACGACTGTGCTGAGCTGTCAAGGTGACTGGGTTAAGGGGGAATAGAGGGAATATGGGATTTAAGAGTTACAGGACATTAGCCACAAGAGCAGACGGTCTGTAACTGTAGTATGACTAAGACACGTGGTGCATTATTATTCTAATAATAAACTCTGCCTGTCCTGCACCCGCTGGGTAGAAACACCTGGTGTTAGACTTTCTGGCTGTGCTGCAGACAAGAGGGGTTGAATTAAAACCCCAACAGTCTATCTGCAGCTTTTAATGCGAACAAAAGGTCAAGTTCACATCAGCCCTGACATAGGTGGGTGGAAATATCTATTAGTGTAATACAGGAATATTCCCATTTCGTTCACGTCAAAACTCCTGTACCTGTGCATTTGCGGCTCGTATCCTCTCTCTTCGAGGCACTGAGGAGCCTGCAGTCAAAGTTTTCCTCCCAAAACTCAGCGAACCACACGTTCCTGCGATTGTTCTCCAGGGTGAGCGCGGTAAAGTATTCATCAAACCCTGGGAATAGAGGAAAGAGGAGAGTGGCTCAGTTCCGGACCAATTATCAACCAATTCAAACCTGGAGGAAATGAAGCGAAACTTGTGAGGTGGCTGCGGCGGTGGTGATGATGGAGGTGGAGGTGGAGGAGGTGGCGTGGCGCCGGCCGCTAGGTGTTGGAAGCACACCAGCAAGCACTACTTCATCAAAATTTGACCACGGTGGTTCCTCTTCCTCTCAAGCCCCATGGAACTTTAATCACTTCTTTCATCTAGGAAATTACATTAATTAAAAAACAGGATGCATAATAAATAACGCAGGGATTGTAAGTGGTGCCACAGCCTGGCGCCTCAGGCAGCGAGGTCCTGCAGGTGCTGAAAAAGGTTTTCTTCACTCATAAAATCCATTACAATAGAAAGAGATTGAAAGCATGATGCATTAGCATGTATTAATGCTAATTTTGACGACAGGACCAGGGTGCCTGTATGAGGCATTAGCTTGCAGAGGCATAACTTTCTGCAACAAAGGAAAAAAGCAAGCCTGTGTGCTGAAATTTGTTCTCTTGTTTGTGCAACTTTATCACCCAATGTGGGTCAGGAAACTGAGCTGGGACCAGACTTCACTGGGAGATTCATGGTGCAGTATTTTTTTTCTTTTTTTCCTTTTCTTTTTTTTTTTTTTTACACTTATTGAAACACAATTCTGTCTCGAGAATAAGCTAAATTTCACATTTTAAAGCCTCTCAGTCTGTGTCTTATCCAGTCATATCAGCTGAGTCGTGGGTAGAGGTGATAATGGCTAATCAGAGCAGAATGACTCAGCTGATTTTCTTTTCAAAAGACCATCAATGATGCATGGCGGATTAATAATATTCTCACTGCCTCCAGAGTGTACATTTGTCCTGGCTAGACCTTCTCTAATTAAGGAAAGCTTCATAAAACTCAGACTTTCACATTTCCTAGATTGTAATGATGAGTGGTTATTAGGATTGTGACACTGGACAGAACTTAAAAATAGGGAGCGCATGCTGAGAATATTCTATTTCTGTGGTGAATTTGTACATGTCCTGACAAATGCAGCAGTATAATTTTCTTGTTGGCCTCCATTTCCATGTGGGTGGACTTATTTAAGCTACAATTTCAAAGAGGAATTTAACCCTAAGTAGTTAATAACAATTGGTAATGGTATTACGATTGGAGTAAATGACAGAAAATTTATAAGTGATTTTTTTTTAAAAGAACGTAATTGCTTAATATTAAGAAATAAATTAAAGCACTCTCTCAGACCCATCATTTTCTGTCCCTTTCAACAATACAGCAGAGATCAGAGATACCAATTTTCTCTACAGACAGCAGGCTGAGATTGTAGATATTTCAATTTTTAAAGGAAATATAAGCACAACCAGACTGATGAGTACATCTGTGATGATCGCAAAAGGTGACAGCGTCAAATAAAATCTGCAAAGTAGCCAATTTGTCCAAGCTGACTTTAGTCTGGTCATGCACAACCCACGGCCAAATACAACAACAAGGTCATACTTGTTCTCTGAGGATTGTTGAAAGTCATTCTGAGAAATGTAGAAAATTGCCAACTGAAGTGGAAATGGATGCAGCAGGGGGATATGTGGGAACATCGCTGAGGTAAATAAGATGAAAATAAGTTATCACAAAATATCTATCGAAAGATTTAAATGTTTTTAAGAGATCAAAAGTCTTTTGGCCTTTGAACTTTGTACAAAAACTGCAGGAGTGAAGAATGGTTAGCAACTAGTTGTTTAAAAATAATTAATCATTTAACCTTAACAGCTAAAGCTAACAACATGCATTTATTTTCTTGTAGAGACCAAACCAAACAGAGCTAAAAAAGAGAGGTAAAATGCTAAAATGAATGCTAATATATGGTAATAACACATTCACCACATCAACTTTATATGGTAATAGGATAATGTTGTGTTTAAAGCTTGTTGCCCCCAAAATAAATCAATTACTGCATGTTTAAAGCAGCTGTAATCAATAGTTTCTCGCTATATAAATTTAAAAGATGACAGTGTATCAGGGTTGCGCTCATAGCTTGTTTCACTGGCCGCAAGTGACCCAAAAAACTATTATTGCAGGCGTTTTTTTTTCTACTGTAATTAGATTTTTTTTTTTTTTCAGCTAATTTTTTTAATCTGCAAGTAATTACACACACAGTTAGGCAAAAGAAATACTATAAAAGGCAATTACTCCCAACGAAACAATACCAAACAGTAACACAACATGTGGTGGAGCGTGCAGTGTGCACCTCGGTGTGTGCGTACCTTCAATGGAGGAGCGCTTGGGCAATATAGTGACTGCTCCCACTGCAACATCCTCGAGCTGGTGGATCGGGCTGCTCTTGGCCCCCCAGCTGTCAGATCCAATCCACAGGAAATGGCCCACCTGATTGGCCCTCTTGGTGGCATTGAGAACTCCCCTGCAAGGGCATCCATGTGTGAATTAGGAGAGAGAGCACAAGAGGCATGTGCAATCTAGTATCTATTACACTAAGGCCCAGCTGGCTATAAGGAGTTGTTTGGACATTACAGCTCGGTCATGTACAGTTCTTTGGTTTATCTCTTTAACGGTGAGAGGGAAAGGAGGGAAGGTATTGTTTTTTTTTGTTTGTTTTGTTGTTGATATGTTGAGCAAAGATGCTATTTTTGTTTATTATTTAAAGATATCTGAACACATTACAGTCATTATCTCAATGCCTCTCACTCACTCTCTTTTCTTCATTTCGCACATACATCTACTTGACTGGATTTCTCATTCTGAATTTACAGGTAATAAATGTTTGATTCTGTGTTCCTTTACAACGCCTCCCGTGGGGCATTGTAAATGAAACAATATCTGCGTTGCTTCGCTGTGATCTGTATTCCCGCTTCTCCTCCGAGGCGTGCTTGTGTTTGTGTTGTTGGAGGTATGTTTGTGTAGCACGCGTGGTAAATCTGTGCCTCCAGCCTGTCTTCCGGAGCTGCTACTCAGAGATTAAAGACCTCAACATGGCAAGTCATCAGCGCGCCCGACGACGCGGACGAAGCCAGAGTGTGCTGCGGTCCTCACCGTATGTCTTCTTCGTTGGCAAAGATGATGACTGCCCGCGAGTGCTGCGTTTCCAGCAGTTGTTGGATGGCTTTGTCATAATCCTCCAGCTTGGGGTTGTTGGGAATTTTCAAAGACTGGGCGATGCAGATTCCACCTTTTTAATGGGAGAGGAAAAAGAAATGATAAGGCCTCTGGGTTGATTTCAACCATTTACTCACTCGCTCCCACAGATTTGTGCACACACACAAGCCTGGAGTCACAATAGCTGCTTTTCTTCCCCCCTATGGAAATGGAAAACATCTGAGCACAATAGTGAGATTTTGATCATGCTGTCATGCTTGCTATAGAGTCTAAATGATAGTCTTACAGTGTATACATTTACATTTTGGCAATGATCTGAAAACCACAGCAGCATGCAATATAACACTCAATCTGCGCCCGCCGACTGAGCAGCAGAATCATTTCACAGAGTGAGAGAGTTATAAACATATCTGCCATAACAAATTCAATAATCCACTTCAACGGGGACATAAAGCTACAGATTTCATATTATGGATTTGAGGAAATCTAACAGCTTGCCATTGACTTTTCATTTAAAGTCATTATCAAACATCTCTTGTTGGACCCTGAACCAATCAGATAGCGCGGCCGGCAATAACAAACAAAGAGGATATTAATACTGACAATAAATCATTCTCAGACAGGTCACCACTAATGAATTTGTACAGGATGAAGGGTACTGATTGCTTCCGTGCGTTGCTAAATAGTTGCAAGATATTTGGCACAGTGTATTATCACAACTGGCTTTTAGCACTTTGCTAGATATTGTTGTCTTCAGGGTTGTATTCAACAGCTCATTACAGAGTGGAGAAGGAAAAATCATGAAAAAAAAAACGATAGTCAAAAAAAGGAACATTTGCTTCAGTCTAGTGTAGTAATTACATGTTTGGAGGACAAGCTGACCTTTGAGGCATTTTGCATAAACAGATAATGTGTTCACCTGTGTGAAAGAACCTCTGCATTGACTGTAGGTCTAGACTTGAGGCAGGAGCCTGCGTCCTGAGTCAACAGCAAAGCTCTACCCAAACCAATTAAAATTTCTCCCACTCAAGCATTTTAATAGCCTACCCAATAACCTTTCAGTTTGAGTTTCCCTGAGTAGACAGAGAAATGGAAGGAATCTCCTAATTGCCAGTCTCCTCAGGCTCATTACTTTGATATAAACAGCTTTTAGCTGGCAGATCACACATCTCCAGTCACGGTTTGCTGTGGCATTTCTTAAGGCAGAAGATAGAGAAATGACAACCGCTGAACCGCCTCCTTAACGACCCATTTTTCAAGAATCAGCAGGCAGAATTAGGACCATTTCTTGATCCGAGGAAAAACACCCTGTGTGTGCCAAGAGACCTCTAGGATGGCTGCTGTTATCCTCCCTAAGTGGACTAAACATAAAAATGGAGATCCCGCAAATGGCCTAGCTGTTGCTTAAGGGTTTGTGGTATCCTGTTAAAGTGAAACGTGCTTGGTGTCATTTGTGCAGAGCAACCCAGCGTTGTGGGTCTCCAAGGGACGACACTAAAGCTCAGTTTCAGCACAGAGATTTTAGCTGATTTCAGCCAGACAGCCGACAGCATGACACGCTTTCTAGGTTTCTGTTTTAGGAAACTCTAGCACTGTACAATAACTGATCCTGGCATATTAGCAGCACCTTTTAGTCCCAGGTATCAATGCAGGCATTAATTCCAGTGAGGAGAAAAACTCTGGGAATTTAAGTCTCATGAAAATGCATTAACTCCATTATGACAAAAAGAAAAAAAAACGAAACCCTGCGGGCTTGTGTGAAGAATCGTATAACAGTCTTGAAGAGAAATATGTTGTAGGTCACAACAGTCAATAATAGAGACCAGAGAGACCACAGGAGCCACTGATGAAGATAAGAAGCATTTGGAACAGATCCCATCTTCAGAAAGAGAGAGAGAGAGAGCACTAGAGCTGAGCATGCTGAGGGCTTAAGAGCTACCCTAAAGGCGGGCTGTGCAGCGGTAGCTAAATTATTGAATGCCTGCAGAATACCTCCCCTGTCAGTCAGTCAGGTGGTCAGTCAGTCAAGTTAGTCAGGGAGGCGGGCCCGACGGCAGATGCAAGTATTGTATCTGTGCTTCCAGAGCAGTGCGCCGTGGGTCGGACCGCCTCCACCTGTCACTTCGAGGCATTGTGCGGACTTGAAAGAGTCCTCGACTGAAACACTGGGTTTAAAGAAGAGCAGCGTGTCTGTCTTGGCTGGAAGATGGGTGATATGACACAGATAAATGCCAGGCTCCTGGAGAAGAGTGTGTTTTACTCAAACTCGTTGTAGTCTCATCCCAGAAATGGGATTGTGTAGTAATACTGTACCTTCTGGCTGCCACTTAAGGCGGCGCGCTCGTCAGATGGTCGAACAGCTTTGAAAAGCCCAACACCTTTGCGATTCTGGATTGGGGGTGTTTGTCCGACAATTTTTCTAACAATCCAACATTCGCACGCACTTAACGCAGCAATTGGCCAGGTGCGGGGAGTCTAGGTAGTTTTGAGTATAGCTCAGCCTTTACAGATGGTGAGGACAGTGAAGAGGAGGATTAAATATACTCTAAAATAAGATGTGCTGGTTTGTGACACAGACATTTTTAGCTGCACTTTATTCATTTACCTATGAACCCACAACATAATATCAAAACTATACACACCGTGAACTCCTCCCCTTTGCCCCACATTTGATTAATATATCAAAGACAGCTTAATGATCATGATGGCTAAATTCATCAGGCTCTTGGAAGTTCTCCGCTTATCTGTCTGAGTGCCATAGGTCATGCACTGCATTAACTGCTTCAATTATTCATCCTCAATGCCCTCGATTCTGAAAATGCACTCCGGGGCGAGGAATCCAGCTTCGCCATTTTGCTTGGTGAAATACAAATCCCTTTAAATTAGAGGCTCTTGATGGATTCGACCCCCCGCCCGCCGACTCCACACCCTCCAAACCCAAACCCCCAGGGGATTCATAATGCTGCAATTATATTTATCACCTCCGTAGTCAAAAGGCAGACCCGCTCCCTCCAGTCTCCCCGCCTGAACACGTGGGAGCACATCAAAATGGGCTGACATGCAGCTGACATTCATATTCTACATCTGTGTGCCCTTCCACTGCCGGTCTGGGAGTTAGCAATGACAAAGGGTCACACAGAAGTACCGTAGTCTATTTCACGGTGTTTGCAAATGCATCAGCCTTCCTCCCTAGTCCTCTCCTACCGCTAAATATGAGTGCTATACTTGTACTGGCAAATTTCTGTTTTTTTTTTTTCTTCCCCTCACAGCTCAGACTAGATCTAAGAACGCATCGTGTTGGCAACTTGCTGCAATCAATTCCACAGTGATACTATATGTGGGTGGTTTTCCTCAAATGCGAGTCTTTTTATCAAATGGGAAAACCGAACTCCATCGCTCTGGCCTGAGTCCAGACAGACACAGAAAAATACAAACAAGCTTAATCTCTGCCAGCTTCACCTGGAGCTGGGATGAAGGTGCACAGTGGAACAATGCCCAAACAAGGGGAGGGGGGAGAAAGTGCTGCACAAGAAAAAGAGAGAGAGAAAAAGGAACAGAGAAAAAAAAACAGAAGAGATCAATACAGACTGACCATCACTCCAGTCTCAGCTTGGGGTAATGGGTAGCCATATTGCATTAGTCCGCTAGATGGTTCTCCTTGAAGTGGTGAAGCGAGAATCCTACTAATGCATCTGACATTTTCACTGCAACCAAACAGAGCAGCCACAAAAAAAAAAAAACTGTCTCAAGGCCTCATGGATCAACTTGCAGGGATGCTGCAACAAACCTCCACCCTGCACTGTCTTGTTTGTTTTCTTGCAGTTTAGCAATTCTTGAAAATGGCGTGTTTAGAATATTTCCTCAAACCACACTTAGTTTTTTTTTCCCCCCACGTATTCTTTCTATCCATATTCACCAAAATGTTTGCTTATTATTCGGTAAAATCCATTTCCAGTCAGTCTCTTTGCAGAACCGGTGCCTTTGAATGAATCTTGTGAATGTACAGTTATGCTATTACATAATTAATGTGTGTATTAAAGATAAGATGCCTTGGGTACTGGAAGCTTTTCTTTAGAGGGAATAATTCCCTTTTGTATATGAATACAAAATATTGCAAAATGACTGCAGCTCAACAGCAACAGGATGAGTCAACAACAACAATGACTTATAATTTCATACTCCTTGTGTAGCTGCTCAAGAGTCATAATAATATCAGTGTGTTTACTGTTTTCTGTGGAGAATGGATCTGAGAAACCAGCTGGAAGAGGGTGTGTTCATTACAGGATATAAGATGAATTGAAACGTCTAAAATAAGCCAGAAAATCAGGACTTTTCCTCATTCGTTCAGAGGCACAGGCTGCTTTCTCTCTTTCTCTGTCGATGCAAATTACACAGCCACAAACAGCTTCTTAAACTTTTAATGAGTGATCACACTGGACATGAATGCACACAGATAAAATATTCATGCGTGCTGGACTTCTGATCGGTGCCTGTGGGATATCATTAGCTTTCCTCATTTTAGAGGTTTCCGCACATTAGTCTATTAGAAGAGACAGAGATTGCTCCCTGCAGATTTTTGGGAAATGCATCGGGATCCATAGAGGTCGAGGTGAGAGGCAGCAAAATACTTGCTCCTTGCACGGATGTGCTCTCATGAATCACAGAGGGGAATTTTTTTCCAGCTCAGATAACATACATCCTTCGCCACCTCTTGTGCATCAAAAATGATCTTGCAATCATGGTCAGTCAGTTCAGACTGTCGTTAAAAACGCATCCTGATCTTGCAAAAACACCGCAGCAGCAACTGCATGCTCTACAGCATGGTGTGGTACATCACATGATTTGACAAAGATAGCTGGCCCATTGTACTGTATAGCAGCTGAGCATCTCCTGGCGACGGCAACAACCGCTGATTCACATGTACTGCCACATGCAGACAACAGCATCGGTGTGGAAAAAGCAGATGAGTCGAGCATGTGCACAATTTTCAGCCCAGTTACAGGCCAGACCACAACATCGTGTCTGAATGCAAATTTATGTTTTAAGCACTCTCCAAAATCCTCATTCTAACCACTCGAAACGCAACTTAACTGGTAAACCTGAAAAACGATGATTGCCGCTTTAAATAATCCCCATTAATGTTACATTAGGGGACCCAACAAACAAGCGTGACTCTAATAGCTTGTTTTCTAGACCATTCAGTGATTTGGCTCTTTGTTTAATCATATAGTTTCTGAGAAAAAAAGAGAGACATCCACCAAAGAAAGCAGGATTCTTCTCCAAAAAGACTAAATATTTTAAAACCCTTCACACCCCTCAAACCATTTCATACATACAACCAGACCAGAGTGGTTTGAACTGACGGACCACAAAGCTGACTGACCATCATTACCATCCTCAGAGCCCTGCACTCCCACTAGCAGGGATAAAGAATGAGATTGAGCGAAACAGAAAAAGGCAGAGTGTAAAACAAAACTCATGTGTCCCAAATGACCAGTTGCCAGATCGTTCTCCCTCCTCTCTGCCAGCCAAAGAGAGCACATTAGACATTTTTCAAACAATCTTCTCTTCTGAGGGTGCGCACGGCGAAAAGCCGAAATGGTTACATCTAAAAAGCAGTGACATGCCAGGCTCATTACTGTGACGTGGCATCCTCTCTACAAGCTGTTTCTCTGTCTACATTTCCAGTAACACTCCACAACTCACTGGGGGACTAAAGCAGAAGTTGCCAAACAGATCAATAATTCATCCACCCAAAACAGATTTTACGATGAATTGCAAATGCAAAACTGATCTTCCTCTAGTGGAAAATGCAGGCGCATGTTTAAATCACTGAAACAAACAAACAAACAAAAAAAAAGGTTATAATTCTGTTTACTGCTGATCGCTGATTAACTTTCTTTACCTGCTTCTTTGGAGAGCTGCGTGAAGGCCTCCACTCCCTTTTCTCCGTAGCTGCCCTCTGAGGCGATGGTGGAGACGTACATCCAGCCCAGGGCTCGGATGATGTCCACCATAGCCTGAGCCTGGATTGAGTCCGGAGGCACGACCCGCGAGAAGAAGTCGTAGCGCCTGTCGTCACTCAACTCGGGAGCCGTGGACGCGTAGCTGATCTGCGGGATCTACAAGAGAAAAGTGGGGTTTAGAGAGGGGAAGGGACGTTAAGTCGTTTGTTGGTGCTTTTCCGTTGCGGGGTCACAGGTGGTGGCTACAGTTCACTGCTCTGACAAATCAAAATTTTTTTGAATGGCTGTGTGTGCGATCACCTCCTTTTTACTAGAAAGTGCACCGTGTTTACTGAGTGTCATGCATTTCCTGGAGTGAAATTTATGCACAATAGGCCGAAATGAAAAAAAAGCAGTGTCTTGGCGTGCACAATACAGTTTTGCCAGTGATCCCACCATACAAAGTGTCACGTGATAGATGTGAAAATTATAGTGCTTGCCAGGGTAAGCAATATTTTGTGCTTGAGGGAGTAGTTTCACTTGTAGAGAAATGCACGTTTTCACTTGCATGGTGACAGTTAGATGAGAAGCTCATGTCTGTAAGATAAATACAAAGTACAAATACTTCCAGCAGCTGCTTAGCTTAGATTAGCAGACAGAATGGAAAAAAGACAGAAACAGTAAGTCTGTGACTGTCTACACAAAGCTTCAAATGTAATAAATTTGCAGTTGTACATTAGGTTATGTGCTGTCCAGTAGCAGTGATTTTCTGGAGTGTCAAAGTCATTGTTTAGTTAAAGTGACATAATTGTAAAGGGAAAGAGAAAATTGTTTGCCATTTAAGGAAAATATTCATAGAATATATAAATAAAGACCTGAATAGATAATAGCAATATCTCTGTAATATATAAAAACTTTCACATCTCACCCTTACTAAAACTATCCGTCCTATTAATTAATAAACTGACAGTCTGAATGAAGCACATGCAGACTTGCATCTTTTGCCGCTCACATCTGCAGATCACTGCTGATTGACAAAACTGCTTGCAAATGAAATGAGCTGTACATTTTTCACATACTTCACATTATATTGTCCGTGGATCATCTAAGAATATATTCACATTATGCAACCTGATATTTGAAATAACCTATATTAGGTCCGTTACCCAGGCGACGCACTCTGCTGTCATTTCCTTCCCTTAATAAATCAACGAAGACTTATTGCAGAAACGTCTCCGCAGCTCTTTTTATGAACTAGCAGCACAGCCTCGTAAGTGCTCCCTCACATTTCCTTAGCACATCCACCGCAGAGCACATCTAAATATAAAACTTAAAAGTTTTAACTTGTTTAAAATTCAGTCTGTGCCACTTTTCGTCTCTTCCACTTCATCCTGTATTTCGTCGAGGCTAACAGTGAAGCTAAGCTAACATGGTACATGGAGCAGCCTAAAGAATAAATCGGTTTGCACAATAACATATGAGAAAATTGAAATACATGACAAAATCAGATGGAGTTTGCTTGCTTATCATCATGTAAGTGTGAAGCTCGGGTCACAAAGTTAATACTTGTGTCTGCACTTGATATATTTGATAAAAAAGACTTAACTCAAGGTCCATTTACCACCATTTCCAGAGCTTTCAATTGCAAATCATAATCTTCCTCAGCTTTCAAGTCTTTAAACAAAGACAGGGGTAATAATTTGACTGCAGTTCCACAAATATTTCACATGATGATAACGGAGCTATCTGACAAAACAACAACCCCGTCATACAGCTTTTCTTAATGGATAGAGGCTGGTGGGCTGTCAAACAAGTGCTTTTTGTTAGTCCGTAAATTGACCTTGACTGAGATTTTGTCAAGGTCAAATTAAACTTTCATGCACACTTCAGTGAATTTGTGAATTTATGAGCTGTGGTTGCATATGCTATCCAATGCTCCTGTTCCCTCTTTAAAGGAAGAGACATAATCACACTTAATAACCATCATCACCTAACAACTGACACGTATATAGCTTAGAGCATCTCCTAAGGATATACAATGTGCTATACCAATCAAGCTCTTCAAAAAGATGCAAGATAGTCAGTTTCCCTAATGTTCAGGAAACCTCTTAATAGCCTGCAGGTGTTCTTCGTACCACCAAACACTTCTTTAAATTGCTCAGACTTTCAGCCAAGCTAGCGGCATCACTCCGGGGATGAAAATGTCGATACGTAAGTTGATCTGTCTGTCTGCTCTTCCTATAACGCCGACTTGAGGATTGCTTTGCAATGAAAGCAATTGCTCGCAGAGTCAATGGAAATATAAGATTGGGCGTAAACTCACAGAGGATGGCACAAATTGTAAGCTAGTTAGCGCAAGTTCCAAATGTCTCCGGCTGTGTGAGAGGGATTTTCCAGGGCTTTATGAAACTCTTTTACCAAGATAAAAACGTGAGGGGAAAAAAAGAGACAGACAGGAGGAAAATGATGTCAGTGAGTTCAGTCAGAGGCTGAGGTTATCTGACTAGCTTAAAGCTCGCGTCTGTGGTTGGTGCAGTACATTGGGTTTCATTCAAGCTAAATATCTCAAGGGATGGGAGTGCATTCGCGTTTGTCACACGAGCACCATTAACTAATAAATCCCAGCGAGTCAGTGGATGAAGGGGTCTTGTGTCAGGTTGTTCACAACGCTGGCTGATGAAGTCCTAAATATCTCATCAGCCGCCGCGTTTGGGGTTTTGAAGCGGCAATCACACCCCGCGGCATGTTTGAGATCACGATGGCTACCACCCATTAGGACAGGTGGATGCACATGCAGGGACAGACATTTTCTCTTGAACCCGGTGCAGTACCTCATCACACAGTCTAATCTAGGCACTGTATGAAAGCCATCCATTTCTGTTAGAGTGATCAGAAGCGGACGGACACTGGGGAAACACGGGAATGAGGACACAGCAGCTCGCTGATGGGATTGCTTCAACTCGTGGAGTGTGAGTTATAGCTTTGACCCACAACTCGAAGGGAGTCAACCGCACAAAGCTGACAAATTGAGGGGCAGAGTAGGAGGTCAAGCTCAAGACGACCCAATATGTTTCATGTCACAGAAAACAAACAGAGAAAAAAACATGCATATAAATATATATGTATACCAACGACAAAAATCAGCAAACACAACATCAGTAGTGCAATTAAAGGAACTCAGAGGTGGTTATGGTGCTGCGTTGGCACGAGTTAAATCACTTCAGGGCTGCCTAAATTGAGTGTACTGGGTCAAAGAGAGCGTGCAGCAAAGTAAGAGTGAAAGAAACAGCAACAGTGATTTGCATTTAAAAAGACTCTTTCCAAAAAGTGAGTGAGTGCATCTATTTGGAGTATTTGATGGGGGAATGTATCTTTACAGAGCCGCCGAGTTGAGTTGAATAATACTATGGATTCAAAAGGTGTTATAGGTTTGTTGAATCTCGTCCTATCTTCGCCCCAGCTGGGACAGAAAGCCGCTTGAACATTTGTCTCTCCGGAGCTCTTTGCTGCGGGGGAACCATTTAAGATGGCGACGTCTTTTCACTTTGTCGCAGGCTTGTACCCCGTCGGTATCATTCTTCCGCTCCCCATTCCCCAGGAATCTACACCTCCTTGCAGTACAAACATTAACGTTTTCTGCCTGTGCTTTTTTTAATTACTACTTTGACCCGAGGGTAAGAAAAGTGCTAAACCTTGATTGAGAAAATGCAGAGGTGTGAGGATTAAACCTGCTGGAATTACGATACAGGGAGATGCTGACTAGCTAATACTGATTAGAATCCAAAACCTTTGTATTTCTCTCTCTGGTAGCAAACGAGCTACAAATTAAGTGGGAGGAAAGTTAGAAATGTAACCTTCTTGACAAAGTAAGTGAATTGAATTGAAATCTTCTGAACTTGATTACGTCTTTCACAGTAAAATTACGAGTGACAAAGTTTAGCTTTTCCACCTCAGTCACAGTTCATGATTGACTCCAAGATGAGCTGAACTAAATAAGCTCTTGTTGCAACAAATTGCAGCAGATCTGAATTTCTTTAGTGAAGTTGATAATGCAGAGATAATAAGGCGAGGAGGGAGGATATTTTATCAGCATTTTTAAAAAAATCATTTTCTGTAAATAATCAGCTTGGAATGAAGAAAGGATTATTTTCTCATAATCCTTCATCTATATTATGAATTCAGCCATTTCACACTGACGCTTGATACTGCTTGCGATCCTCCTCCTCCCATTGAGACACTTTAAATCCATAATGTGAAGAAACGCGTCACACATGACAACGGGGTCCTCGCTCCAGCAGAAACAAGGTGAAAAGGTGATGGCTTTGCCTGCAAGCCGTCTTCGACAAGGACTACAGTAACCAATCATGAGGAACTGAATTCAGGCCAAGAAAGAATGATTAACGATGCCCCTTTCAGTATCACAATTACCCAAAGCTGATGTCTGGCACCTGTCATCTGCAGTATAGATCAAAGTTAGGATTGCTGAGGGTAATCGCCTGGCTTGCTCTTGAATGTATCTGGGCTGACAGGATCGATAGAAGGAAAACACAGAGGTCTGTTATAGGGGACACTGTTTTATTGATTTACCACCACAAAGTGCTGCGGCCTCCCTGAATAAAAATCTGTTGCTGAAGTCTAAAGAAGGTTAGGAAAAAAAAAAAAAAGAAAAGAAAAGGAGGCAGGGTGGGTGGGGGTAGTTGGATGGGAGGGGAGGAGTGTGGTAATCTGCTTACTGACATTAAATGAGAATTTCAACCTGGGTGTTTAAGAGGAGAGGTGACGAAGCGAGGTTGTGTAAAGGTTAGACACGTTCGCAGTAAGTGGGAATGCCAGGTGAAGTTAATTAGAGTGCCTTGGCCTTTCCATTGCATTTTCACATACAGCGGCCCACAAGCACCACGGGCAGCTCTAAAGAAAGGTGAGAGACTGTAATGTTTGTGCTTTAACTGTCCTGCTCTGCTAATGTGGAGGTGATGATTCTGTCTGGCTGAGAGCAACGCTCGCAGATGCAGCTAGCTGTGCTGCCCCGCTCCGTCTCTTCTCCCGTGTGCTCGATGCAAAGAGAAGTGTTACTTGAAGAAAAATAGGCAGCATATGGCACAACACGACTCTCAGTTGGGGTAATGGCAACCATCTATCCTTGCCATCTGAGAGGAGGAAAATCTGCAGATATGACAAGACAGGCTGTCTCCACAGAAAACAGAGGAGTATGACAGTCCATGGGTTCTTAAACAAAAATTTAGACAAAAAACAAAGGCCATCTCTCAAACGCAGAGCTTTTCGCCACAAACGGCAGCACTAAGCAGACAACAAGAGTGTCAAAAATTAGACACAGAGAACTAAAGTGTTGTCCAGACTGGGTTTGGTATCCAATAATCCAAGAGCAAGGCTCAAAAACGCAGCTTCAGACTGTGAGTGGCAGAGCTGAAATGTTTCCCATGAATGGCTTTAACTGGAGTGAAGGCAGCCAGGCAGTTTCTGTTGCAGGGATCCCTGCGCCTCTATTTGCTGCATGATTAGCTTCTAAGTATATCTTGACATCAGTCAGCTCCACTCGGCTGTTTGCAACAATCTCCACGGTGACGGCGGAAATGACAGCGGGTTCTGACAGACCCGGCTCTAACTCCATGCTGTCAGTGGCCGGACGCCAATGCACAGATTGTCCTCGTGACACCGACACAATGACACGCACACACGAACTGAAAGTATGACTGTTTGAACTAGCCAAGGAGCCATTTTGAAAGCAATTCAAAAACTACACACCCCACCCATAATGGGATAAATATTTGGTCGCAAAACACCACCCTAGTCAGACGATTTATTTGTGGCTCCGCTGTCTGGTGTTGTAAACCAGAAACGGTCGATATCCTATAAACAAAATAATACAGTACAATAAACAGGCCTATAAAGATATTGAGCAGTTATCAAGTTTTACATCTTTCCTGCTAAATCAAGGCTCAGCAGCTCTGCGAAAAGAGGAAGAGGGTTGGGGGGGTCAGACAGCAGTCGGTTTGTATTCTGACAGCAGTGCCATTTGTAAGCAGGGCAGAGGTAATGACTGTGTCCATACATGCAACCTCAGGCTGGGCTTTGGTAATCTCTCTTCACCAGAGCAGGGCACTGCCAACACAGCCGAGGAGGCAGGGAGGAAGGGCGGAGGAAACTCGACAGCTTTCCCTCCCTCTCTCTGTCACTCTCTCCCCCTCTTTTCCTGCCCATCTGTGTCTCTCACTCTCACTCAAACTCTCCTTTTGTGAGGGGCTTGTGTTTCCTCGTTGTGCCCTCACACAACCTGTGACTTTGAGCCCCCCCACCTCCGTCGTTCTCCGCCCCTCTGTGCGTTCCAGCCCCATCGGAGACAGAAAAGTGAGTCTCATCTTCCTACGTGTCCCTCCCACCCTCCCTGTCATCTGTCTGCATGCAGACACGCCCACACAGATGATCAGCAGACACTTCCTGCCCAGAGAGGTCCTCGGGCTGCCAGTTTCCCCCCGAGCCGAGACAATCTGCCCTCAGTCATTTGCTCGCATGCCACCCAACTTTCCCCTCCCCGCTGCCCTTGATCTGTCTCTTTTCTCCTCCATTTTTTCCCCATTTTTCATTTAAACCCTGCAACTGATTCCTACTAATTTGCATTAGCAAATACGTTTCGTAGGAACTATGCCAGCGAAATCCTGTTTTTAATTTTACGTTTTTTTTTAAATCAACAATGTTTCTGCAAACTGCCATTGCAAAATCATATCTGTGGAAGCTTCAGTGCTGGGGTATTTTATTTTTCCCCACAGTATCAGCTCGTGGCACAGTTATGTTATGTTATAAAGTTGATATGGCTGACGTGTTAGAAAGGAGTTGCTTATTTATACTTTCAGCAGACAGAGCAACATTCACATTTAGTCTGGAGTCATGTTTCTGGCCAAATGATGAATGCAGGTGCAGTATAATCTCTTTTAGCTCCGTTTTGGTCCCTGTTGATCCCACCAGCTACGAGCATAGTAACTGCCTGTCTGCTATTTGGTGTTGGGATAGTGGTGGATAGTCAGTGTTGAGAGCTTTTTTTTTTTTTTTTTTTGCCGACAATAGCTGCCTGCTGAGGATAAAAAAAAACAACTCTAATGAGAGCAATGTGTGTGAACGAACAGTGAAAGGAAAGTCGCAGAATGGAAAACCAACACAATGAGCTGAAAGGTGCTATAGTGTCGAGTGAGATTTCTCTGTGAATTCATCACTACGAGCAACACCCTTCACATACTCGATCCATTGTTAATATCTAAATATAGATTAAAGCAGCTTTAAATGTTATGGGAAAAATAACAGCCGCAGTTAAATAATGAGAGTCGCTGCTGACTTGAAGCATGAGGTTTTTTTTTTTTTTTTTTAATGAAGCCATAATATTTCACTTAAGTGTTTGAGCTGCCTATATTCAACAATAGGAAGAGCACAGGATGTGAGGTTGACTTGTCTGTCTAATAGAAATGTAACTTCCTGTTTGGGAAAAGCACTGCTACTGAATATAACCCAGGCAGCATTTGTGTCCTCCATAAAAACTGAATTTCCCCGATGAGGGATTAATTAAATATAAATTTGATTATCAGTATCATGTTGTATTTGGTTAAGAAAATGAGACATTAATAAAAGTGTTTTGTAGTAGATAGCATACTCACTATTAATTTGCCTCTTCTCAAAGCTCCTCGGCAAGACCAGCCTCACACCATCTCTCCACCGCTTTCCGGCCACTTATTCTACAAGGACCTCAGCCGAACAGTGTTTAACCAGTCTGGATGTTTACTGTGTTTTGCAGCAGCATTTTTTTTTTCTTGCTGCAAAACACCACTTTCAGAGTTGCCCACACCGCTGAACTTGTCTCTGTGTTACATGACAGAAAGTTAGGCTTTCATAATCCTTTATCTAACACGACCTTCCACCGTCTCCTTCTTTCCGCCCACTTCTCTTTTTCCCAGTCGATTCCCTCACCCTCCGTCTCTCCTGCTCGCTCCATGCCAGTCCCCTGGGCAGCCCCGGCGCTCCGTGCCGGGCCCGAGCTTTTGCATGGCTGCCCTGCCAGGGTGTATTTTAAGACAACCAACATGTTTCTCCATGGGTATAGAGGCTAGGTATGACTCACAAATCAGATATTTGACCAGGAGAGCCACACAGTAGAGTAGAGCCGAGGCGTGGGAGGAGAGTGTGGATAGCTCACAAAGGGAACCTGACCGACCTCCATCTTTCCATCTGGTAAACAGACTGCTATTTCAACTCTATTGGTATTTCAAAGGAATAATCGTTTCCCAACACCAAACAGCCCTCAGAGCCTCATTGGAGAAGAGTCTGTACCCAGGGCTGAGCATCTATGCAGCGCAGTGTAAAGGTGTGGCGTTCCTGTTGTAAATATGTGTCACAAATGGAGCCCACTGACTTGTCTTGATGAGGATCTTGTCTTTCAAGCCAGCGTGACAGTCGGGCTTTTATGCTGTCAGTCGCGAGAGTTACTTTGTACAAATACGGTATCTCTTCAAGTCATTTTGTAAAGCTACTTTTGACTTGGGCTTCACACAAAGCGAAGCCCTGCAGAGAACAATGCAGTTCAGCAGAGCAGCCTTGATCATCGTGGCTGTGCAGCGCGCTCTCTCCAGGTGCGACAGAAACTCGACTCGCGGTAGGAATGAAACACAGCCTGCAGGTTTATGACTAAGTGTTATCAAATGTATTCCTTTATATCCGCGGGGTCTCAGATTACAGATGGCTGTATTGATTTTTCCCAACTGCAAAGTGCACTGGACGCAGCTCTGTTTTCTCTGCTGTGTTCTTTACAGTCTGCACGGTAACTTTATCTTTTCTCTGTGAAATATGAAATATCAATAAACCAATTCTGAAATATGCATGCGTTACGCCTTAGGTAAGAGAAAAACAAGCACACTCTTTCATTATGCGAATACAAATGTCTGTGTTTGTGTTTTAGGAATTGCTGGTGTCTACAACATCTTTACATATCTGCTCTGCCTCATTGCTCTGTCCAGTCCTGATCTTGCTCTAACATATTATTAACCAAAAAGCGATCATAGGAGCATCTTTTTTTTTTTTTCCCCACACCTACACCTGGAGCATGCAAGGTCTGACACATTCATTGTCAGTTGTGCACCTGCAAACACTCTGACCTGCATCCCAATGATTCCCTCTCTACTATCCCATCTCTCTCCCTGTATAGCTCTCTCTTCAGACTCGACAGAGCATCATCACCAGGCCCATTTCTCTCCTAATAGCGCAGACAATGCAGGGTGAGCCTCCTCGATCTTATCTTTCCTTCCCCGTCTGCGCCTCAAAGAATTCTTTAGCAGGGCCATGTAATTGCACCCTGATCGCAGCAGTGGAAAATATTCCACCTATTCCTTCTCTTAGTGCGTCTGAGGCCGTACTTGCACGCGAGATATATGTACCGGTTTAGAACAGAACAGAGCGTTTTAATAGGCAGTTATCTGCTTGCTTGGCATCGCCTGCGGTGCTGCCTTGAACCTCTCCCAGAGTTGAGATTATGCTACCTTATCAACAACACCTGCATTCACAACACGCACCAAATCCACTGTCAGCCTATGTGGATCTGTGTGTCAAGAGGGGCTGCAAAATGCGAACAGGAATGCGCGGATGAGCACACGTTCCTGCGAAAGTCTCACACACGTATTTGAATGGCTAAAACCGGTGTTATGCTTGGCGTTTTGTTTTCACAGATTATACTATGTATTGTGGAAACGGCAATGAATTTCATGGGTTGTTTGGAGACAAACATATGGAGCCGCAGTGTAATTTAGGCAGAGCTGATATTCTTACGTCACAGGTAATGGGCAGAATTAGCTGCTTAAACTGCCATTCACAGTGAGATGTTAACACTCATTGACCATGGCTTTACAAAACTGGCATAGCAACAAAAAACATTGAAATCTATTAAAAGGCAATAAAAATCCAGAAACTCATTCACGAGAAAAGTAGTTAAAAGGAAATGGAAAACAAATGAATGAACAAACAAATAAAACGCTCAAAATATAGAAGCATAAAACTACAAGTAGGCAAAAACCCAAAACATCAGAGTATAAAACTGATAATAAAAGTGATTTGAGAGACAATATTGTGTGTGGTTAAAAAAAATCTTCAAGGTAGGGCACTTCACTGTCAGCTATAGGATTTTATTGCTTAGGGTTTAGATTCATGGGCAGACCTTCCTCCAAGGCTTTTTGTAAGTCTTGCCTCTCTTGCTGGGCCAGCTGAAGTCTGCAAGACTCCCTCACATTAACTATCTGTAACCAGAAGCATTTCATTCGTGGGACTTGTTTGTGGAAGTACACAGCCGCAGCCTGGGAGGCTCAGTTCAGGACAATAAAGTCCCCTACCACCCGCAGTCTCTGCGTCCTAATGGCAAAAGCACAGTCACCTTTCCTCTTCTGTCAAGACAGAGGACAGTCAGAACAGCCTGAGGATATCAGGCTGAGTGTGACTCATGAGAAAATAAAAGTTCTGCTCGGAGTCAGACCACAGCTTGATGCTCTGCAATGTGATCGTGATGTCAACCACTTTGGCTGAATAAAAAAATGAAATACCACCCAAGAATTATTGGAAAAATTGCCATTAATTAATTTTGCTATATTGCCTCCATTAGGTTGTTAAAATGTGGGATTTATGAATAAACTAAACCTCTCAAGAACTATTAGATGGATTGCCATGAAATTTGGTACAGACACTCATTTCCGTCAGAGGATGAACTGCCCTCACTTTGTAGTCACCCAAACTTTAATGTACGCCATCATTAGGTAAACATTTTACTGCAGATTTTTCAGTATACTTTTAGTTAATTAGCCTATCATCATCTGCTGTTCTGTGTTTTATTCTAATTGGCAAGTGTTAGCGAGTGTTAACAACCTAAACTAAGATGATGAACTTGGTAGATCTTACATTTCTCACTGTGGATGTAAGCATGCTAGGCTGACATTATCATTTAACTGAACGCACTGCTGTGTGTGAGTACAGCCTCACAGATCCCCAACAGCTCTGTGAGGCTGATGACTGTAGATGCTTATTCTAGGTGGGCTTTATTTTAAGCTTAATTTTACTAACCGCAGTTGACAAATGGGATTTCGGGTGTTCATGACTTTCTTTTATTCATTGCACTTTAAAAGATCATACCGGTGTTCTTTAAGGTTTTAGGCTGTTTACTTAAAGTGATGTGCTTTTTAACATCACAGTTTTTTCCTGGAAGTTTTAATGTGTGTCCTTTTACCTTAACAAACATCCACTGTCTATTATTTATTCATTTCTGTACAATATAAAATGTCATGTACTACTGGAACTTTTTTTTGGGTTATTTAATCCATCACAATTTACATCATTTCCACACTAATGCAAACGTAGTGGTATGGTCCTTTAACCTTTAATAGATTTATGTTACACTACTACTACTAGTCCTCTTCAACATTATTCTCTCTTGAGCACTGAGGTATAAAGAAAACCAGCTGTTGTATAACTGAAAAACCTTGAAGTAAAGCTTATTAAATTCTATGAATGTCTGCTATCTTCCCACCCTGCGGCACACTGATGAAAATGATCTTGTGTCCAGTCATGACCTGGCCACCCATGGGCTCTCCGTTCTGCTCTGCGCTGCTGCTGTAGTGCATCACTGAGGGCATCTGACCTGCTAGCCCTCTCAGCAACACACTGGCTCTGCTGCACAGCCTGAACATTGGACAAACGTCCTCTCAGTGAGCATAGAAAGCTTATTTTTTTCTCCAGTGCTGTACTGAATAACCCGCCATCTCTGGAAGAAGTGGACACAGTCTTTCAGATAAAGCTATTCTGTGTAAACAGACTCTCATTCTAACCGAGATCATAATTCATCAGAGCAAGTGTCTTGACTAATGGGCCGAGAAGAGTTATGTGGAATGTGTTTTTGTGACACGCACATTTCACATAACTTCCACTCGCAGTGAGACAAAGTGTCAGGAGGCTGCACACTGACATGTATTCCAGAGCCAGAATCAGAGATGCGCAACAGACGCCAGATCAGACAATTACCCTCAGACAAGTTAACCAGCCGAAACAGGAATGGGCCCAGTCGAATACAATGGAAGCTTCACACACCATCACTGAAGGGTTGTCTTTATTTCCAGCAAAAGCTCTTGCTTCTGTTTTTCCTCAAAACAACCACGTGGTTCTCAGTTTTGTCAATAAAACAGTCTGTCAGTAAGATCAAATAAGATTTGGTTCAGTTTTTGGTTCACTGATAGTCCAAAATAAAAAGATATGAAATGTGTTGATCAATTTTAAGTGTTTCATATGTGAAATAAGTGCAGATTTTTATGCACACATTGTGTTCCTTCAAGAACCTGTAATGAATTCAATTCAAATACTAATATACGAGAATGTCATAAAAGAAATATTCTACTTTTTGCATAACATAATTATTACAGAGACCTATAAGTCTCCGTATCAAGAAAATAATATGTGAACTGCATATGGCCCAAACAGATAAAAAGCGTGGTAAACGATGCTGTTCCAACCCACTTGTGCTGTGACCAACAGAGCGAGCGCGTTCAAGTGCCTCGTGTTTGTCTATATATATTTTTATTTTATATTCATTAGAGCACATTCAAATTCATAACCTCTGTCTGGACGTCTTCTGAAAATAAAACAAGGTTTGATGTGTTTCCAAATGTGCATAGGAACTGGAAGATTGAGTATAGGATTATTAACACACACGCACACACACTTCTGTTACTTAAGAGGACATTGCATGGACGTACATCCATACCCTGGAGGCTTTGAACTGACCTCAACACTTACCTCAGCCTTAACCTAATCCTAAGAGCGTCTTCAAACAAAAACCTAAATCTGATGGTTAACCACTGCGGGGAAAAGCTTTTTTGTCCCAAGAGAAGCCCCTGTAATGATCAATGCAAGGCTTCAGACACACTTGTTTTTGTCACTTGCCCTGACTGGATTTATCGTTGTACATTAACAGGTTACGACATGTAGCCGCCAACGCGACGCTGTAGGCTATGTCATATCAGATGCACCTCCTCAAAAATGACCAAACGTTGGGGCTATAAAGATAACACGTGGGGACTGTGAGAACTGTCATAGTCTGTTTGGGCTGCTTATCTTTTGTCCTACGAGTCTCTGGCGAAGACATGGTGATGGTGAAGACGATGTTAAAGAGGTTCAAGAAAGACTCTCTGGTGAGGATATTTCCCCTCGCATACTTTCTGCTCACTGCGTCCCCACTGCTCTTGATTACAGTGACTGAATGAATGTAGACATGGCGACTGTGCAGGGAGTAGTCACCTTTTCAGTAATCAGACAAGGTGAAATAGGCATTTAACCTGGCTGCACCTCCAATACTACTGTACAAGTATTTGTGATGTAGAGCACCGGTGAGTTACACAAAGAGAATGAAGGAGAGGAAAGAAGTTAATGTTGGGAATATTTATATATATATAAAGCAAGATGCGATTTTCACACACACGCTGCATCTGTCAAGTGGTGCCATTAGCAGTTGAAATCTCACACAAAGCAACAACGTAGGTATCAGTGTATTTTGTCAAGCATAACTCTGGGTTTACATCGCTCTCTCCACTGGTAACCACTACATGCCTAGTTTGCCGTCACCCTGAAACTTTATGTCACCAGACAGGAGCCAAGTCTCCATAAAGTGAACAACATTTTTTTTTTGTTTCAACACCATGATTAATACAAATACAAACACATAAATGTTTAAGGGAAAATCCTTCAGCCATATAATGAAAACTGAACATGACTGTCAGAGATATTTAATCAGCATCGCACAGTGGTAGCCTGAAAACAAAACTTCTCTAGCGCTTATAAATATTACAAACATTTTAGTATCCACTGGCAGGAGTGTGAAGAGAATGATGGCTGACTGGCTGATGCAATATACAGATGGTGTTGGGTCTGAAATGCCTGAATACATTTAAGGACAAGTATCACACTCATTGGCCTTTGACCTCCAGGTAGAGGCCACATGACAGCTCTGTGTATAATCCATTGATAAATTACATGTATTGATCTTCCGAGCCTCAGTGTGTGCCACGTGTGAGTACTCCAATACTGATAAGGCAGTTAAAAAACACTATATTCTGTCATCGATAACTCCGGTCCGGCAGTCAATTGCAGTTTAACCAACCCTATTTGAAAGGAAAGAGCTTTCCTAATTTGCAAAATGTCAATGGTGATTGAGGTCTTCCCCCGAATCAATGCAGCCATCACATGCAGGCGTTTCAGAGAGCACTTGAAATCCTGCAGGATTTGCATCTGAAAACGGTTATCCTGTCAACTGATTTTTTATGTATGCTCTTCCTGCTGCAGCACAGTATACTTTTCAAGCTCAAAAGAGCAGAGTCACACAAACTTGTTCAAATAGCACTCACACACCACTGCACAGCCAGCCAGGAAAAAAAAGAAAAAAATACACACACTCGCCAAACATCATCTCGAGGGAAATACAGACGAAATGAAATTGAAGCTAATGAAACTCCAAGTTCCACTCTTTCATTTTCACATGTAAAATCAACAGGTATTTTAGCATAACTACCCGAGGCCCATGCTGCACTCTAATAATTTAGTCTCCCTATAAAAGGTCCACCTTGTGCTGGCTGATATAATGGTTATATATTACTATCCGTTGTTAGCAACTGTTCTGATGCACCCTCAGGCCCCCACTGTAATAACACAACTGAAGGACAAGGAATGAATCCAGATGACATTTTATTATGTATACCGCGAGAGAGCACACCGGGCCCTGACACTTCTGAGAAACAAACACAAATGTAGTGATAGACACAAACATATATGAGCAAACAATGTAATGTTACAGTGGACTTACCTCGCCTACCTCTAGCAGAGATGCCATTAAGATAAGTTTGGCCCAATTTGGCCAGATTTTTAAATGTCTACTATCAGTATTAGAAAGAAACTGAGTACATTTACTCAGTTACCAATAAAACTTAAACTACGACTAATATCTAAGCATGTCATTTGGAGCTACACCATTTTATGTGTTTTAATTATTTAACTTCACTCATCTTAGAGGGATATTTATTTGACTTTTACTTAAAGTTACTATTGCAAATATTTTTTATATGTTGCAGTTTGTTGTCTATGGCGGTAATTGTGAACTACAGGTATGTTTTTGGACCTCACTTCCCAAGTTTCAATGTCTTCAGTCATCAACTTTCTCTATGTTTGCTGGTATTTCTAGTAAACTGCTCGTACAGTCAGAGACCAGAAATAAACAGATTGCTGCCTCACACACAGGCGAGTTGAAGAGCTAGTCTGTTGTGCAAAAAGCCTTGTTCAAGAGCATATTGTTTACTATTGGTGATTTTTTCAAAGGAAAAGTTGCTACTGTTCACCAACAGCGAGTCTTAATGCTGCAAATGTAAGAGCTTTCGTTGGTCATGGTTCAATCATCATTGTGAGCTGACTCAACAGACATTTATATAACAGAATTTTATTTAATAAAATTCTTCAAGATTATAATTTATAAAATAGGATTTATTTAGTCATTGATTAAAATACCCAGCAAAATAAAGAGTAGCTGAAATTGGCTGCATATCTACTAGTTAACCAATTTCACATTAATAACAATCCAATAAAACACAATTATATTCCTTGCTTTTTGAGTGCTTTTGAGATTTGTTGATATTCAGTATCGTTACTTACATAAGATTGAAAAAACAGGATTTGCAGTTGTAATTGATTATTTTATGGATTATTTTTTGCTTTGTGATACTGTTAAAGAGCTGTGCCTCCACTGTAAAACAATGGAGGTGAATAGGATTTTGAGTGTGCTGCTGACTGCTAGAAAAAAAAACAAAAACCCAACAACAAACAACTCTCCAGAAACAATACTGAAACCTGATCACATCGTGGTAAGACAGAACGACTGTATCTGCATGGCTCGGTGCCACTGGAGGTAACAGAGAAAATATAAACACTGCAGAAGAAGGACCACTGTGGTTTCTCTTCCCTCACTCGCAGCTCAAGATGGCGTGCAGTGACTCCCCCTCTATTTCTCGGTGCTCTTCAGTGGCATGCCTATCTACATTAGAGCCCTCACACGGGCATGCAGTCTAAACAGAGCCTCGTGTCACCAGCCTCCGGGGACAACGAGACAGCCATGTGAGCAGTGCACCTCCTGTTCCTTTTAAGTTGGCAGAACACTGCAAAAAAAAAAAGTTTATAGTGTTTTAAGTGTATTGAACTTGTCTTTTTAATGTGTAACTGTGTGAACTATGTGATCAACACAGTGAAAAATCAGTGTATCTGTGTGCAGGGCTTCAATTTAAAGCTGTGGTTATTTAGTCATGTTAGTAGATGTGCATGAATTTATGGATTTGGCAATGTCTGTCTGTCTACCACTTTTATTCAGGATGGATCAACAAAAATTAGACAGATTTTGTATAGCAATTCATGGTTCCCAGAGATGATGAATCGATCCTCCTGACTTTGGTGATTTCCTGATTGTTCCCTCTAGCGCCACGACGAGGTTGACGTTTATGGTTTTGGATCAAATTTCTCGACAGCCATTGGACCGATTACCAAGAAAATTGTAACACACATTGGTGTCAGGCCTTAGGGTTCATTTGAATGTCTTAAGTGATACCGCCATCAAGTCAAAAATGTTAATTTGTCCAAGACTTTGATTAATGACCAAATACCTGCAAAAGTAATGACATTCAGAGCACCCTAAGGTGTACTATGTGTTTAGTGTTAATTAGCAAATATTACCCTAAAGTAGACGAAAGTAAAATAGTGACTTTACACTTGAAACATCAGCAACAGCTTCTAGCTTGGCTGTGGAGTCTTCATCTTCTTACCGCAGGTTTCGTCAGCCTCTCAAGTGTTAAGTGCCAGTTATCACTTAACACACGTTAGCATGCAGCCGCTACCTTTACAGTTCAGCCTCTCACAGAGCCGCTAGCAAGGCGGTAGACTGTGTTCCCATCTGTTTTCATCTTTTATTTGTTGAGAGAGAATTCTCCCTGACAAGCAGATCCGCAGGATTAGTCTTAAGTGCAATCTAATTTCTGAAGGTGCCATGTGATTTCAGAGCCGGGTGGAGAAAGTGTTGAGAAAGCGATAAAACAAAAGAACAAAGCACAGAACCCAGGTCTAGGAGGAACCACAACTCACACCTCTCTTTTGAAGCGGCAGGCACTCTCACATGGAGCACTAAAAGCGGCCTTTTAACTAATTCATTTGCCAGAATTTAAGGAATCGTGAGAAGAGAGGGATTCGCCTGGTAACAACAGATCATACGAAAAAAGACTAATTTCCCCTTCATCTGCACATTCATTATATGCTCGCGTGAGGTTTTCCACAGCGAAAACAGACTTAGATGTTATTCAGTCATATAGCACAGAAGCCTACTGTGGCTGAGGGCCTTTGTAATTCAGGCTCTGTCCAGAATGTTGCATGGATGACAGATCACTGCGTTGAAACAAACTACAATGAGCCCTGTGATAATGCCTTTCAGCCCACACTGGATCGCTTCCTGCCGAAAGCAACGGGGACATTTTTCCCTTTTGGAGGGATGAGTGAGAGGCCGACCAGCAGCCAAGCAGAGACCTCCTCATGCTTCTCCACTCATCCCCGTAAGAGGATCGGACGTAATGGGGTTTCCTCTTCTCTGGCTCCTTCTGCTCTCCAGATAGAACTGCAGAAAACTTCCAACAAAGTCTAAGAGTGCTATTCTTGTCACATTTTACAGTCATGCCGACAATACGCGTTGAGGGGACTCTTGCGCATGTGAGCAGGGATGAGCTTTTAAGCAGGTGCCCTCTTCGCCCCTCTGTCGCGGAGGGAGAAAATGGGGGCAATGGCCTGACTGGGGAGAGTCAAGCTTCCGCAATTGTCAAGCAAAGACAGTTGCAGCAGGGGCGGCACCTCATTTAAGACGCTGAATTTAGTGGCTATAAGTAGACGTGCAGACATAAACTAGAGCGCGCCTGAAAACAAATGAAGAATGGAATAAGAATGAACTCGTCATGTTTCCATTGAGAAACATTTACTCAAATAGCACGTTATTATGTAGCTGAATAATAAAGTGCGCCATCCCCCCAGGCTTGTGGGAATAGCCAAGGCATTAATATCAGGCGTGCACGGTTTCTTCTATTCTCCCCATGGCAGGCGGCTGACCTAATGACCTCATGTCAGCAGCAATGACAACTTGTCTAACACAGGGATATTTTATTCATTGTATTAATATTGCATCAGTTGCTCGCACTGCATCGTGCATGTGTATATATATACACACACACACACACACACACACCTACTCCACTGAACATGGGTGCAACAGAAATCTTTCACATTGCTGTCCTTCCCAAAAAAAAAAAAAAAAAATTAAAAAAAGGGCTAAAAGAATGGAAATGTGAAAAAAAAATTAGGCTCTCAGGTAAAAGTTTTTTGTTGCCTTTGGTGGTCTGAATTTTCCTGGAGTACTGCTTGTGCTCTGAAAACATTTAACATCCCAATTGAAATGCAAAAAATTAATGGCTATCCCCGCCCTACCCCCCTTTCTATTTCATCCAATTCCAACATCAAACCTATGCACGTCACCGCTCCATCCTGGCACTCAGATTAAGAGCACTGCTACCATCCTGTCCAACCAGATCATTTCAGTTAAATGCATTCATCTGCATCCCGGGTCTACTGCCAAAATTTGCTCCCCATAATTTCGGCAGCACAGGTGACTCGAACCCGCTTCTTGTCATGAATTGATTGTGAATTGATCTCGTCTTGTTCACTTCGCAGAGTTCAATCTGATTGAACTCTGACCTGCTCAAATGGCCAGATTCACCGGAGTCCAGCCAGTTTGTGAGAGAGGGTGGGGTTGACCTCTCCTTAAATAAGAATTGATTGTTTGTATAGCTGCATATTTAAGGAAGTCAAGCAGCAGAGGGAGGTTCATGCTGCGTGGCTGTCCATTAGTGCAAGGAAGGACAGGAATAGTGAAAAAGAAAGAGCATAGAGTCATTGATAAGAAGCTGGATATTTCTCAACCTGTAGCATGCTATTCTTAGACTGTTGGGCCATGCTAACACCCACGGCTCATGCTTGTAAGCCTGCCCATATTGTTTCCGGTCCTACCGGCCTTTTGTCACAGCGTGTGAGTAAATTTCACCTTGCCAATTCTGGCCTTGCTGGGCCATAAGTCAGCATCAGATTAAATGGCTGGAATGAAAACCAGCAGGGCTCTCAGTCTCAAGGACCAGAAGTGAGAGTCACTGGACTATGAGGAAGGGATAATAAAAGCACATGTATTTTTAAAGTCCCCTAATCCTCTCTGCTTAAGTTTATTCATTTATATTTCAGTTTAATAGGTAACACAGTAGTTTCGAGGTTTTGGTAGTTATGACTAACTTTTAATGCTTGTGTATGTATGATGCAAAAGGCAGAAATTTTGATGAGCAAGATGAATTGTAATATCAATTTAACAAGAATGTGAAGCTGATGACTCATCAACCTTCATCAAAAAGTTTGTCTGGCATCACAGAGAAGTGTGTTGTCAGAGCAAAAAAGGTTATTTTGAAGTTAAATATCTTAAACGCTTTGAAGGCATGATCATTATCTTTGGAGAGTTTTGTATTTAACGCTTTGAAAAAATGTATCTTGTGTTCAGTATAAAACAAAACAAGACAAAAAAAAAAGGCGAAACTGTACGTTGTTCTCAAAAAAATTGTAGTGTCTCAACCACAAATTGCCTCCCTGGGGGCCAGCTGCTGTAACTTTAATGTAATGTTTTGATATTCACAAAGGTACAGTCTAATCTTTCCGACTGAATGAATAATTGAACAAATTGTCCCCATATGTATTTCATCAATGACTGAATTCACTGGCGTGCGTGACGTGTCATCACAGATCATTTATAAGTGTGTGTGCTCACAACCTCACTTTAACACGAGGAGGACCAGTCTAAATGAGGTCCGTGTAGAATATGAAGAAAATTGGGAATAAGGTTGCACTGTGCACGTATTTTTTCAATTAAATTACATAGTTTGTCTTCCATTTGAGTGCAGGCGCGAAATTAAATTTAAATCAAAACCCTTCTGCAGGCCAGACAGGTAGAATGTTCGGACTTATATTATCATATTCAGTAATTCTCTTCTTTCATTGTGAATATTTCACAGCTCCAAAGAAGAGGGGAGGGGGTCTGATCATTACGGTTTGATGGCGGTGGTGGAATATCATGAAATACATTTACTTATGTGATGTACTTGATTGCCACTTTCTACTTCCACTGCACTACATCTCAGATGGAGATATTGTACTTTTTACTTCACTACGTTAATGTGACAGCTAGATACTTTACATCTGAAGATTTCTGCCTTCAAAATCATATAGAGAGCTTATGAAATGATGTTTTGTTATATATGAAATGACCCCACAGTATGTACAAGTACAACTGAAATAATTAGTCATTTAACTGATGTGATTTGTACTATTGTGTGACATTTCTCATTATTTTTCAGAAACCGATCAATTGATTAGTCAAGAAAATAATCAGCAGATTAATCCATAATCAAAACAATCAACAACTGAGGCGCTGAATAGTTGAATAATTGAGATCCACCTATAGACTCCAACAGTAAAATCCTGCTTTTATATATAAGACTACAAGGTTTATTAACATTGTTCTTAAAGGTGTAGTTAGATATTTTACTCCACTACACTATCGTACTGTACAATCCTAAATGAATGAACGCAAACAGCACACAAGATAATCATCAAGAATTCATTTCTCCATCCTGTGTAATAATACGCATTTATTAACAAACTCAACTCCGATTCTCATGAATTCACCTAAGGGTTAACTAAGATGCTATCCATGTTGCACATTCACACTTATTATAAAGTTATAATGTACTGAGTGCCTTCTCTTTGTCACTGTGAATAAAAGCCAATTAGCGAGTGATGGAAAGAAGATGCAAGCAGCACAAGAACTGATGTGGATCATGAAATATCCAAGAGACAGTTGCGTTTTCTTTCCTTCAGCAATGGTAATGGTGCTCTTTGTGTGCATATATGTATGTGTGCGTGCATCTATTCATGTGCCGCATACTTGACATACCAACTGTGTCTCCTACTCTATGATAGGGCTGAAGTCAGCACTGCGGGATGTGACTAATTGACCCATGCTTCTGCATGCATCAATGTACAAAAAGGCAACTGCGTTTAGAAAAACAGACATAATTAACCTCTGCCATTTTGTGTCACTTTGAGAGCCTGTTATGTAACACGCACTTTCACACTCACAGACAGGGCCCTCATATTCTTTCAGTGTCCATCTTTACCACTGTCAGCTGAATAGATCACACTGCAAGGCTTCAATCTCCTTCAAATCAATCACAGTGATGATTCTGTGAAAAAAAGAGAGATAAAAAGGCGACCGGAGCCTGTCAGGGCTACGGGAGCATAGGACGTCAATGCCTCACTTAGACAGCTGGTCTGAAGGGGCCGCTTCCCCCGACAGGAGAACAAGACGGAGTTCACCTGCATTCAATACAAAGTTTTGCCCCGGTCTTTGGGAGAAGAGATGCGACAGAGAATAGCGAGTTGCGCTCCCTGATGTAAATGTCATCTGGAGAAAAAAAAAAAATCAATTTCATGATTCATTCAAGAGGCCAAGACTTACAAATAGACAAAGTCGCCCCATCTTTTCAACCGCAGCGCCGTCCTCCTCGAGAACGAGCGCGTGCTCATGAGCAGGGAGTAAAGATCGGGTGATGTTTCAAAAGGCGCACCACCACATCACAGCTCCTTGTAACAATTGAAAACTTTGGCTGATTGATTTTTTTCCCCCTCCTGTGGCATTGTTGCCTCTCATTTCCAACACAGCATGAAAGGCAGCGAAATAAAAACATCTTAGCAGCAAATCGGCCTCACCATGGCAACAGTATTGATCAACCCTCCTGGGTCCTCAGAATAATCCATCCCTCATGTCAATTTCCCGGCATTAACAGTTCAGCAGCTACTCATGTCCTGAATAGACAGCCATGATATTTAGCATCTGGCAATAAAATCTACAATCGCTATTTAGCTGCCCTGATGATTCATTTATCACAGGGGTGAGACACAAAATGACCTGATGATATTCACTGAGAACAAAGCGGGGAGTAGGCTAGGAGAACAGCTCAGGGAGAGGTCATTGTCCGCGGGCTCGATGTGTAAAGATTTAACTTCAAAGTCTATTACATTGCTTACTTATAGAGCATATCAGATAATCACACGTAATTGAAATCGACTAAGACAAGGAACTGAGCACTTTTTTACAGAGTCCTCTTTCGCTCTGACTTTAAAGACTACCTTGCGTCTTTAATTATGTGTGAATGGGCGTCCTCTCACGGCTTGAATCAGTTGATGCTTGATGGATGTCAGGTTGAAAACAATCTGAGGAACTTGGACTCGCCGCCACACACTAATCAAATGCTGTGAAAATAATGGGAGTAAATGAGCTGGGAGCTCTCACTTCTGACACGTATTGATCAAACAATATCATGTGACCTCGCTTTTACTTCATCATAGTTTATTATCAGTTCTATCATCAGCAGAGGGGAGTGAAAAAAGAGGCGTGCTGAAGGGCAAAAAAGGTTCAGAGAAGCCCTGAATTTATCTCGTGTGCGCACACAACTGTGGTGATTAAATCCGCCGGTCTGCCAACGCTTTGAGGATATGAGGAGAAATGCAGAGTGACGGACGGTGCATCATGACAACTGCTGTCAATCCACAGATTGCTCAAGCTTCGTCGCAACATTGCACGCGAACTACACCTACGCTCCCACGGCTTCACACTTCAAGGCGCGCCGGCACACCTGGTGCGGCGAGGAAAGAGAGGATTAAGAAATCATCTCACTCCCCTTGAACCCTCTAAATTTCTCAAATGCATGAATGTTAATGTCGCGCAGCTCTTGCATGGAAAGAGAAAGAGGAAGTGTTACAGCTCTCCACATACTGCAACAAATAGCAAGTGCATTGGGGATGCTTCAAAGTATAACTGGAGGGTTTTACCAACTTGGGATGATAAAAATTTAATTTGTTAACACAGTGAACAAAGAGTGGAGTAAGAACCATTGCTAGGCTGAAGGTTGCGGTGGGGACCATCAGCGTAATTGTCCATCCAGTGGAGCCATGAAACCAGAGAGGATGACTGCTGTATAAAAAACAAAAAACTGTGTTGCGTGTGTGAAAACGGAAGAGGAGGGGGAAGGGAGTGGGGGCTAAAAGCATGTTAAGCACTTTTATGGCCTTACAGTTGCAGTTGAACAGCTACTTACAACCAGGCCCGTGGTTTTTGTCTAATTAAAAATGACAAAGACTGTGAGTTACAATCTGCAACCGCAAATTATTAGCAGCACCAACACTGCAGCTCTGATGATCCTCTGCCTGGCTTTGACGCCGCCGCCGCCGCCCTCGCACAAGAAAAAGAAAACTCTATAGAAGTCTGCACATTTGCAAAAGCACCCACATGGTATTTCAAGTAATTAGATATTTTGCTATGGAGATGCGTTTTAAATAATTAATCTGCTGTATTGGTACCCTGCTGCGTTTCCCATTCCACTGCAGCACCATTAGTGGGCCAACACTTTCAGTTGACTCCCAGCCAAACAGGAACAGAGACGTGTTGCCATAAACCCAAGCTAACTCATTTTGAAATTAGCGGTGCAAATTAATTTCATTTACTTGCAGTCATCGAGCTCAATTAGGTGGCAAAGAGTTTGAAACAAGCTCATTTTCAAAAGAGGGGACCCCCTGCAGATAAAAAAAAAGAAGCGAGCTAACCCAACCATAAATCACGGCTTTCAGGTTCAAAACAATTCATAAAAAAGCGCCTGCAGTCTCGCTGTATAAGAGGCTCATAAAATCATGTGCAATCACATGAAGCAGGGCCTGTTATTCTCAGGAGGGGGTTGTTGAGTTTGGGTGTGATTGTGTCAGGCTGTCAGTGCCCACTCATCCAGACTCCGGAGTGAGACTGGAACAGACGGGAGCTGTTCTTTCAGCACCACCGGGGACAAGCAACAGCACACTCGACTGTCTCATCCACACAGTGCAGAGGAAGGGGGATTAAAGGGGGAAAAAGGGGGAAAAAAACACCCCAAAACCTTCTTTTATCTTATTTTAAGATGGCGAGCAGTCATGCAACAGTGGTAACACATCAACTGGAAAACAGAGGAAAAGGGCACATATGTAGCAGCTTTCTTTGCAAGACATGTTTTTTTTCTCCCTCTTTGCTGACTACTTATTACATCCATGTTCTCATCTGCTTCCAGTCACTAGCCAGGAGGTGCATCTCTTTCACTCTTAAAAAAAAGGGCAGATTATACCAGAAGCCTGCACATACTGTACCTCCATCAGTGGGAGAAAAAAAACACACACACACATACACTTTTTTATCTTTTTTTCTCCTCTAAGAAGACACGAAACTACTGCTCACGCTCAAAGACTTGCCTGAAAGAGGCGTAGGATGTTGGCAACCATAATCGACACCGAGCTCGTGGAGGCTCCGATGACTCCCACCACTTTTTCGGGCTTGACGAACACCGGCGGCTCCCCGTTGGTGCACCTCACGTCGGAGGTGTCCTTCGTGATCAGGGCTTGCACGAAAGTTAAAGACTGCTCCAGCGCGTAGGTGTCCCTCGAGCAAGTGTCCAGCACCCGGGCGCCCAAAGTGATGTTGGGCAGGAGCTGCTCGTCCTGGTTGATCTGGTCCAGCGCGTACATCATGGCCTCCAGCCGCTGGATGCCGTTCTCCTTCTTCAGGTCCCCGCACGGGGAGCCGTCGGCCCCCCTGGCGTGCACCGGGAAGAGCCCCCCGAGGGTCAAGTGCCCCTCAGTCCGTATCGAATGGGGCGCGTAAGTCTCCTGAGGCAGCGCCAGATCCACCACAGTCCTCATGAGCCAAAGCAGCCTCCAGACGGAGCCCAGCTTCACGCACAGACCGGGACGAGCCATCATCAACTTTTCTTTTTTTTTTAATAAAAGGAGGGAGGAGGAGGCGGAGGAGGGGGTGTTGTGGAAAGGATGGAGCGCGCAATCCTTTGATAAGAGAAGCAGAAAGGCTGAGAAGTTAGTTAAAACGAAGCCATGTCTCTTGTCACCAGGGAGGAGATTCAACAAGCGGGGCTGAAGAACCGAGACTCGGATCGTGGCTCAGACTAACTGCGCCCATCGCCGAGCTGCAGCTTGTTGAATGGCGGTGGAGGAGGAGGAGGTGGTGGTGGTGGTGGAGGTGGAGGTGGTGATTCAGTCCGATCGGAAAGGGAAGCTGCATCCATAAGTCGAGAACAAAAAACACAACATATAGAGATCAGGATTAAAAGCAGCAGCCGCGGAAGAACCGATCTGAGTCCATTTACGCTCGATCCAAAGCGGAGAGTGGGAGCACGGTGGGAAGTGGCATCTCTTCGTTATACCTCCCTATTTAAAACAAAAAAAAAAGATCATTTGATCTCTCAGAGAAATAGAAAAAAAAACACTTAGATGTGAGGACCGGCAGAAGTGGGGGACATCCTCCTCTCTCCGAGCAACTCCGCGGGAGCGCAGGTTCGCCTCGGCCGGCTGCGGCGTCCGTCTGCTCCCGAGGGGCGCATGTCTCCAAATTCAAGAGGAAAAAGAAGAAAAAAAATAAAGAAAAGAAAAAAGAGGGGAAAAAGGCAGAGAAGAGGGGAGACCGGGCGTCCACACCGAGCAACGGAGAGGACTGAGAGATAGAGAAAGAGAGTGCGTGTGAGAGAGAGAGAGAGAGAGAGAGAGAGAAAATCCAGCTAATTAAAGAGAAGAAGGCTCTTCCTGCGTCTCCGCAACCGGTCGCATTTCCACAAAATGAATGAGTCACAGCGAGGGATCCACTGTGCGCCGAGTTTTCAGCCCCCTGTCTTTTTTTTTCTTAGCGAGACGTCATTCGGCTGAGGCTGGGAAACGAGAGAGAGAGAGGGAGAGGGAGTGAGGGAGATTAAAAAAAAAAAAAAGAAGAGCATCACTTGGTTTTCAGGAAGTTCTCCCGTCTTCAGACATCAGCTCGAGCTGAAGGTAAACAAGGCGAACAAAACGCACCCGCGCACTTTAATAGTGAGACGATTGTTCCTCTGAGTGCTTCTCAGCATCCATAATCTCTCCTCTCTCTCTCTCTCTTCTCTCTCTCCTCCCACCTTTATCCCCATCAAACACACACACACACAAACGCGCGCGAAAAAAAGTGTTTTCTCCCTCTTTTTTTTTGTTCTTTTGATGTTGACTGTGGCAGGCACGAAGAGGAGATCTGTGGCAATATGAAAGCACGACAGAGCTGCAGGTATACGGAGGGCTTCCGACTTAAAAAAAAAAAAAAAAAAGAAGTAGTGCCTTTCCTGAAATAGTTTTTTGGATTCATTACTGATGCACCTTTAAAACGCAGGCATGTGTGTGTGTGTGTGTGTGTGTGAGAGAGAGAGAGAGAGAGAGAGAGAGAGGCAGAGCAGACACGTTTGGAGGGGTCCAGGCTGGTCTCCCAGGCAACCCTTCTTCAGAAGACACTCCTGATTCATCCTGTGCACCCAGAGCACGCTCTCACACACACACACACACACACACACACACACCATGCTGGCATGCACACATGGCACACAGGCTGGTGAGCATTAACCACACCTTTAGGAGCAAGAAGCCCTAACAAAACACTATCATCACCAAACTATTTAATTGCACAGATGGTGCTTTTACAAACAAGCAGCAGATTATGATAATTTGCCTTCAGTGGCCACGCATGAGCCGGGGACCTGCTCGGAAATTTGTGGCATTCATTTTGTTGTCATTTTCTTTGTTGTAAAGCCCAAAAAAGGTGGTCTGTGCATGTGATTCAACAAGAGCAACACCAAGGGAAAAAAAAAAAAAAAAGACTCTTCTCATGACTTCTGTATTCATCCAGTGGGTTATACAGTTTGAGAAAAGGTGCCGACTGAGCACTCTGTAGATACATAATTCATGTCCGCGCCTTCATTTCCAAGCAACCTTCGAAACTGACCACTTCTCAGTGAGCCACCTCTCATCCAACAATAGCATCCACGGCGCTGCTGTTGTTGGCGACTTAGAGCGGCACTCTGGGAGACGGTCAAATGGGAAACAGTGACTGGATTATGGGGATAAATCTGTAAAATTGCTTGATCTTTGTGTAATAAACAGCCTCTGAGAGTTGCCGCATCGTCAAAATGATTACGAGGCATGGAATCCCATTTTATGAACATGTTCCCTCCATTCGTTTCTGTTCAATTAAAAGATTAGAAAAGGCGATGTAGCTCTAATTGAAACATGTCCTATTGACATTACAGGCTTGGATGGACAAATTTATAATTAATTAAGTTGAATAGAGATTAATTCAAGCCTAATCCTGCCATGTAGTGTATTTATCTCCATTAGGAGCACTGATTGCATGAATATCTTTGAATGTGCAAATCGTTCATGTCCGGCTCCAAGCGTGTTAATGTGGTTTTGGGTGCGCAAACTGCAGGCTGGGGCCAAAATTCATGAGATGCACCAAAAATACATTTAAGGAAACTGTGTGGGAACTGCTGGGAAGAGACTGCTGAGGAGAGAAATGAGGGATGCGAGAGGGGAGGGAGGCAGATGGCCTCCTCCACTGTGAGCACACTGAGACAGGGAGGCAGGACTGGAAAAATGCAGCAACAGCCCCTACAAATGACACCCTGAGAGACTGGTGTCGCCACGCAAGACACTAATTCCACTGCCCGGACTGTGCAGTGAGAGCCTGACTCCCACTTACACTGTCAACGGAAAGGTTACTTTTGAAAAATGGGGCCCTCACCGTGATTTAATTCACTGACTAACCCCAGGAAGAGGGGCATTTCCCCGAAGGGAGGCTGTGTGATTTAGACTGAGATTACACTTTGGTTTGGATCTTCTCTTTCTCCTTCCTCACTTCCGCGCCGACACTCACAGAGTCACGTGCGCGCGGGGCACACGCACTCGGACAAATTCCATTTCAATTTCATCGCGGCACAAAGCAGGAAGCGGCGAGCCAGGGGGAAGGAGAATGTGTCCCCGAGACATTGGTGTTCGATATATAGCTGACCAAACAGCCACACTCAGCCGTGGTTTCCATATGCCAGCGGCGTGCTACATTTTAACACATCCCGCGAGATAAATTTATTGGCTCCTACGAGAGACTGGAGCTGTTGTTTTGAGGCATTCGGCAACACGTCTGCTCCATTGCAGTCTTCTTCAAGTCAATTACATGGATGGCACTCTGCTCCTTTAAAGAAAGGCGAGTCAAAGAACGATAAAAAGTCAACCTTCAGGACAAGAGGCAATAAGGTTTCCTTTTGGGCTGACACTTGGCACAATGGGGTCTGTCTGTCAAATTAATTAACCTGGAAACCAGTTTAATTCCCAGACTCAAATGAAAGGGCCATCGTATCCACGGGAAAGAAATAACTCCAGAGCGGGAGGTAATTGCATGTCGAGGTGATTTGTTCGAAGGCACGCAGGCCACCAGCCTGTTTGGAGTCATGCATACCCTGCGAGGGGCAAGGTGTTAATGTTAGATCAATGTAGGGGCAATGTTAGATTAGCAACATGAAGGTCACTGAGCGGCTGGGCCCCCATGTCTCGTTTTGTACCATCTGCTTTGGAATAATAAAATCGGGCTATCTGCGCTTTTCTTCATCACTGTAAGCAGAATCAGCGCCTGCGAGGAGAAAAAGAGATAGAGAGAGAGAGAGAGAGAGAAAACAACAGCAACGTATTGTAATTCTACAGGCGTGCCGTACAAGAAGACAAATTCTTAGCTCTTCTGCTATTTATGCCAAAGACAAAGCAGGTGCAGGTACTGCAGCTAGGACGATGGACTCTCCCCGCTCTCAATTATGATAGTAATCCATCTGTCATACCTGCTCCCTTCTAATTATGTCTCTGTAAAGATGCTGCTGCGAGCTCGGCACCCATTCACACTCCCAAATGCGAAAGATAGACAGATAACGCACAAGTGACCAGTGGAATACATAACCGCTTGGTAATGAGAGCTCTTTCTTTAATTTTCCTTTTTTTTCACCCCGCAGGCTATATTGCGGGGTGGGTTTACATGACGGCGACTCTGCTTCGATTGGGCCTTTAAACCGAGAGAAGAGTTAAAGTGAGAAAAAGGAGAGCCAGAAGAAACGTTACCCTACCGCTGCCGCTGTTTTTCTTCGTTACAGATGTGACAAGCACCTGCTCCTGATTGGGAGCCCGCCGGGTCGCGATAATGATCGGAGGTATTATATGTGGCAGCAACGGGCCCGAAGGTGTCGACCTCCCACCCACACAGTCCAGGAATCTTCCAGAGACCCTATTAGCGGGTGACTGGGCCGTTGTTTTGATGGCTAACCTCATGGTCCACTGGATTTCAAGGATTCAAGGATTCAAGGATTCAAGGTTCTTTATTGTCATTCAACACAAGTAAAAACATGGGTTAGAACGAAATTAGT
>JBAJHX010000041.1:16416115-16437411 GCA_037176925.1 Amniataba percoides
CAGGAATCTTCCAGAGACCCTATTAGCGGGTGACTGGGCCGTTGTTTTGATGGCTAACCTCATGGTCCACTGGATTTACGTGATAAGTGAGCACAGCTGTGTTAGTTAGCCAGGAGGACGTTAGCCACAAATTTGATTGTGATAGCAAATGCCTCTCGCCTTGTGTCTGTTAATTAGCCGACCTTCTCAGCAGCCCCCCCATCCTCCCCCTTTTTTTTCCTGTTTTTAACAAGTGTCTTCATGGTGCATTGTGATGGAGGAGATTTTCTCCACAGTCTTAAATGTGAATGACTCATAAAATCTCTTTCCGAGAGAGAGAGAGGGAGAAAGAGTGTGTGTACGTGTGTGTGTGTGTGTGTGTGTGTGTGTGTGGGTTGGGGGTTGATTTGACATGTCTGTGTGAGGATAGAGAGGCAGGTAGAGATGACCGGGCTGCCTTTCATAACTGTTCATCTGCCAAAAGAAAAAGAAAGGAATACATAAATAGTGCATTAGCGCCTATAAATAAATTATGTTTCCACAGCAAATAATTGTAACGTTTTACAATGGGCAACAATAGCAGTTACCAAGAAACGAACGAAGCATGAATCGGGAACTAAATGATGATTTAAAAATCAATAAGCAATTTGTGAATACGTCTGAATCGAGGACTATATGTAAGATAATGATGCACGACTTGAGAGCAGACTTAAAAATTCAATGAAAAAGGAGTAGGACATTTTGTATAATATTCAGCTTTTTGCAGAGCTACAATATATGAAAAGATCTTTATCAAGTCTTCATGTTAAATATGAAGCTATAGCCTGCAGATAGTTAGCCTAGCTTAGCATTAGAGCTTGAAATGAGGAGGACAGCCAGCACCTCTAAATCTCACTAACAATTTGATCTCATTTGTTTCATTTCTATAAAAAGTGCAAAGAAATCAACTTGTGCTTTTTTTTAAATGGGGGGTTATGACTACTCCCTGGGATGTAACTTCCTGGTGTCTTGTCATCATTGTGAGGTTGCTAGGCAACTGCAGTACGCTTATTGAGAGTGGTATCTAGCCTTTCGTCTAAGTCTTGGCAAGAAAGTAAATCATAAAACAAACAATTCCTTTGAAAAGGTGGAAAGAGCTCCAATCTCTCAGCACCTTCGTAAATGTAGTCTGCTGTTTCCCTGTTGAGGCGGACATGAGATGACTGATGTTTAATATTGACCTACTCATCCAACTTTCAACAAGAAAGGAAAAAAAATATCATTGCCAAAATGTTGATCTCATCCTTTAATGAAGCTGGTATGTAATTATCAGTTCTTTGATATATGTTAATCAACACACTGAGAGCTATCCTGATGAACATTTCCTGAACAATGGACAAAAGAAATAAGGACTAATCTGTACCTCTACTTGCAAAATTACAAAAACCATGTTGCGATATACTGGGGTAGTTATATTTCTTTAAATAATTATTATTATCAATTTTTGTGTGCCTCCAAAGTTAAGTTTTCACTTTTATTTCCTTCACAACAAACCAGTGACATAATTCTAGAAAATGAGAAAAACCTGCACTGCGATAAACATCAGGACTTTTTTCAGTAACAATATGTGCAGCTCAAGTGGTTTGATCTACGATTACCATTCTTATTCGACAATGGCTTGTTCTGGTTTTGAATTGATTTCTGTCTCCATGGTAAACACTGTCTAGCAGTATAGCTGTTTCATGGACTACAGACTGCGGCTTCGAATGTGTTGTCGCACATCTCTGCACTCTCGGTGTGACACAAAGGGGAGCTCAACTGAACCTGCTCGTGCCAAATGTCGTTTAAAAACGGACCAATTTGGGCTGATTAAAACAATCTTCATGTTAACGAGGACGATCATCGCTGAGACGTTGCACATACTGCAGATGGACATCATAACCTCATCATCCCTTTCACTTTGGCAGGCGGGCCTCCTGGTTTGTTATTCATTTTGATTTATGTTCTGGCAGCTGGTCACAAACCACCACAGTGACTTGGCGTCTGACGTGTTTGCGTTGCACAAGCCTTCAGACTTGCCTGTTGTATTACTGCAGCGCAAATGAGCTCATTCTTCCGTTTTTCCACGTGAACTTTACACTCGGGAGAAATGCTGTTGTTGAGACCGCGTGAGTGGATTACGCTTATGCTGCTTGAATTAACTGCAGTGCTGTTTGTGTTGCAAATAACATATTTTCTTCATCTTACACAGCTCATTACCATATGGAGCTGCTAGCGAGGACTGCGGTGGAGGGCAGGCCTACTTATTTCAGATAAGTGCCCCTGCAGTCTTCGCCAGAGTTTGAAAAGCATTCACAAAAGGTACACACACGCATATGCGCGCACACACTTTGAACAAGAATTTGCTTAGCCTGACTGCTTGCCGCCGCGCAATTCATCATGCACATGAATTAATCTCTCTCACTCATTAGGTGGAAATTAACTCTGTTACAAATTACTGCACATAGCTATCACATAAGGTGGAACAATAAATCACTACCTTTATGCTTAAAAGCCATCCACTTGAATCGACACTCATGGCTGCTGCCTCATACACAGCATGTCACCTCTTTTAGCCCGAGGCCGTAGTCAATTAAAAGAGGTTCAAGTTAAACCGCTCCCCATTTTGACCACGTGCAAGCCAGAGGAGCGTGCAGTCTGACAGTAATCCCCTGGGCTTATCTGTTCGGCAAGCTCAGTGCTTCCACGGTCCCCCAGTATCCCTCCTGTCTCTCAGCCACGGTCTGCCTCCCTTTTGGACTCCCCATGGCCCAGCGGTCCCACAGGAGCACCGTGGCTGGAACTATGGATCACAAAAGCTGCCTTCTCCCCCGGGGTCGTCCCCACTGTTGGCACACTGGGTGCCTTTTTTGAGCCATCCCAGCTGATCTCCCGTATATGGAGCGTTTGAGTCAAGGTCGGGAAACACATATATTCATACCGAGGAACGATAGTCAAGGCTTGCTTTGGATGCACCGTGGAAATTATTTAAGTCACGGTCAAGTCAGTGCTAAGTGACAGACAAGTCACGTCAAATTTTAGATGGCCCAATATCACCAATCACAATTTTTTTTTCCCCAAGGGGCTTTATAATCTGTACCGCATAGCTCTGAATCAGATAAGAATAACTCCTCCGAAAAATGCTTTAACGGGGGGAAAATATTGAAGAAACCTCAAGAAGAGTAACAGAGGACGGATCCCTCTCCCAGGACAGACAGATACGCAATATATGTTGTGTGTACATCACTGCTCAAAGTGAAAGAGAGTAACAGGGAGCACACTGTGTTTATAGAGTTTGGAGGGAGGAATGATTGTGTATTGTAGCATTTAATGGGTGCCCGACAGTGCTGAGTGAAAGTGAGACCTGTCGACACAGGGCACAGCACAATACAGACAGAGCAGAATGAGACTTCTTATGGCTGCTCGGGGATTGAATAAAGCCAAGTTCATTTGCTACATATCACGTTTTGTTACATGGTTTCCGACAATTCCTCATATTTCATCCGTGGCGCTAGCAAAATGGGCGTTTTATATCCCTCCTATTTCCTCCACCTTTCAGCTCGCTTTAAGCTCCTCCATGTCATGATGGTGGGGTTTTTTTTCTTCCCCCTTTTGGAAATTCTCCCTTTTCGCTTTCAAGCTGAAAATCAAATCTATAAATCAAAGGCAATGGGAGAAAGACACGGGGACTGAAGGGCATTTAAATCCTTTCAGAGTTCCCAAAGCTTCAGAGAGCGAAATAAACAGGAAATTAAAATGGAGCTGGAAATGGTGGCAATCCCTCTTTTCAGGGGATTGAAACCAGGTGCATTTCTTAACTCATCTTCCTGCTTTATATTCTGTTCTGTTGGGAATGGATCCTCTTCTCCCTTATTAATGTCCTTGAAAAAAAGTAAAGGAATTATTGTCTTTGAAAAGGGATAGAAATGCCCAAAATTCATAACTGATTCTCTCTGCTAAATTCTTTTTGAGATCGTTTGTGTTCTGAGTCACCAAGAGAAAAAGAAAAGTTGTCATGCTTAATGTGTAAAACACCTTCCACTGCCAAGGTGCTCTTAAATCGTATCCCCATATGGGCTCAGTCTTTCTACTGTGTGTCGTTAGGCTGAACATCCCCTACAACTCTGTCTGCTCACCTGGCTGCGTGTTTTACGGAAATATTGCTGCTGAACAAAATTGTTGGCCGACCTTCAGACTGAACTTGATTTGCATAAAAGCATATAATTAGACAAGGTGCAGCCACCGCTGAGAAAACTAATTTGTGCACACTTGACAAGCCCTGACCACATCCATGAATGAGTGAGTGACCACAAGAGTCTCCAGCCAAGCAAGCAGCTCAGTGAGGCTGTACTGGCGGTGCTTTAAGCTAAAAGCAAACATACTCACGATTACGGTGTAAACATACTGATATTTAGCAGATAATGTTTATATGTTTGCATTTCACATTTCGTCAAACTTTTTTTGGACGACTTGAAATGTTTACCTAATGATAGCTTTAGATGAAAGTTCAGAAGGCCTCCAAATTCATCCTGATGAGGACATGAACGCGTGTACCAAATGTCACACTGATCCACCCAATACTCATCATGACAGCCACTCAAAACTGCAAATGTCATCCTCATGGTGGAACGAGAAGAAAAGTCAGGAGGTCTCCAAAATCAATAGGATACAGTGTATGGGAGCCGTGAACGTTTGTGTGAAGTTTCATGACAATCTACGAAATTGTTGCTGAGATATTTCGGTCTCCACCAAAGTGACGGACTGATGGACTGACTGATACTGGAGTCCCTTGAGCTTCGCCCCCATCACGGCTAAAAATGTCTGGTCCAGTTGCCTTTAAGCTTTGCACTGCAATCCAAGAATCTGGATCCCACTAATCCCTCCGGAGACCTATGAGTTATACTTCCCCCCTCAGGAAGACATTTAGTTGAATGACACATTCAAATGACTTACATGACTCTCACTCCCACATCAGTGCAGAGAAGGAGAGGCCATCACAGGCGACCATTATGAGACATGTAATTCTTGACAGCCTCTTTGCAGAATTTTAATTAATGGCTTAGCCTAATGCCTACACATACGTCACACCTTCTTTGATCTCCCAAGTAATACTATTGATTAACATCCTATAGACCTTTCCACATAATGTCAAAACCGGTGTTGATATTGAACATTAATTTCAGGCGACATTTCTTAATCAAAGAAGAGCCCTGAGCTCGGCGCTGCGCAAACACAAATGGATTTACTGCTTGTGGTGCGTGGATCAATATTTTTTCTTCATTGTCTTGAGCTGATGTGTGAACGAGAAATCCGAAACTCAAACATAATCACATCAAAATGACTGTTGTATGAAAAATGATACGCCTGGTCCTTTTCTTCAAAAGACTGCCATACAATAAATTGCACACCATCAAACTGAAGCTATAAATCACGGCACTCTGAGGCAAAGGCAGCAATGAGAGGCATGCTTTCTTTTTAAGTGGAGGCTTACAATTGAACCTCAGGCACTAGAGTCCATAAATCGCAGCATCAATTATTAACCCAAATCTGTTTTAATGTGCCAAAAGAAACCCCAATGGGCAGGCTAATGCAACTAGCAGGAAACAAGGAGAACAGATAACATGACCAGTGTGGCCAGAGTCGGCCCCTTTTTACGTCGGAGCTGGTCTAGAGTGCAGGAAAGCATCAAACACGAGCCCATCCTGGCAGACTTTAGGTGCCATCAGGAGCCATATTAGCGGCTAAATAATAGAGAATTCCATTCATTTAAGAGTGGAAATATGCTTGTATGCTGAGCCTTGAGGACGTAATTGATGAATACCTCTGAGACACGGCAGCACACGAGGGAGAAACCCGGTTCAGCAAAGCAAAAACATCCTCCATTCGTTCTCAAGGCGCTCTTAGAGAACATGTGTGTCGAAGTTCACGAGGTGATGCGAGTGTTTTGAAAGTGCACCGGAAAGTAAACTGCAAACCATTAGGAGACGACCTCAGCAATCACAACATAGCCGCAGGGGTGTGGGTATATCATGATCACCGGCTGAGACCAAAAGCAAATAGAAACTCATTCCCTTCAGGGTCAGTAATTTTCCGCGCAGTTCATTCTGCAGTAAATGTTTTTCAGCGTTTTATTAACATGTTCGAGACACTCGGATAGGGCGCCGCAGTACGCTGAATCCAAAACACTCCTGGCATGAAAGCTATTATGGGAAGAATTTAGGTAAACAGCGTTATCTTTTATCAATGTCACTTTTAAAATCCAATCACAAACAGAGATAACGCAGATAAAAAGAATCAGGTGAAGGATGTTTATGCTTAAAAACTGCACAAACTGAACACTGGAGGAGGTTTTTTTCTCCGTTTTCACTTCAGGAAAATATGTCTACATTTAAGAGGGAGCATTGATGACATTTTCCTTGCTTCCTCTATTCATTATTTAATTATTCATCATGTTTTCTGTGGAAAAAAAAGAAGGCATGCTGATACGGGAGCAAGTCCTAATTTTTGAAAAGCGAGTGCTTGCCAGAATACAGCAGCAACCCAAATTGCCTCCACTCTGTTTACACGATGCAAAACCTGCGACTGTTTTTTGATTTTCACACATTAAAACACCAACGAGGCAAAGATATACGGCTGCAGCACATCCAGCTAGCGAGTCGGGCTGTGGTTGTTCTTACTTATTTAAGCAATCGGCTTTATTTCCACCCAGCGATCACTGGGGAGGCTCTCCAGGACGCTCAGATCTCTTCCTTCATCTGACAGAGGAGAGGAGGGGAGCGTGCGAGATGAACACTGAAGCTGTCTTATTAGTGCTTAACTCTCCTGCTTAGGCCTTTTCAGATTGACAGGGAAAAAAAAGAAAAAGTGTTCATGCAGCCTGCGCCATAAACAGTGGCAGTGATAAATATCTGCTGTCACTTCCAACATGACTCACTTGTCTGAGTCTCAGCTTTACTGCACACAAAAGAGGCTGGAGCAGAGCAACCATACACTGCCGCTAAATCTTTATCAGATTACAGATAATAGATGCACTCTATAAAATAGTTTATATTACCAGAGAGTGAGCTGAAGCGGAACACGGTTCAGCAACAAATTGTGAATAATGAGCATAATTCCATAAAAGCACACACAAGCCTTGATACAGGTAAAAAGCCATACAAGCCCTCATTACTCTTCCAACGGATGGCCCGCTCATGTCGCTTTATGCAGGCTGCTGCCCTCGTCTTCAAAGTGGCCTCTCCAGACCATCGCCACCACTCACCACCAGCGTTCCTGTGAGTCACATGAGGGGAGATTTTTTTTTTGTTTGTTTGTTCTGCACTGAAGGACGTAGAGGGCGTCAGTCCTGCAGCCTACAGAAAAATGAATATGCAGCCTGAAATGATTCTACAGAAGCCTGTACACACGTGAGCATATTTTATGTGAGGCAACTGGCTATATTACACTGCCACAGCAATTCAGCAGCAGGGGAAGAAGTACGGAGATACTTCCTCAACAATTTTGTTATATAAAACTACTCCAAGAAATGACTTTTCACTGATTTCCCCGTCACGCTCCTGTCATCTCGACTGCTTTGTCAAACGTAGTCGTGAAAACGAGTCCGAGCTCTTTAAATTCAGCCTTTTTCTTTTGTCTCTGCAGCTTCAGTGTAATCAAACATGCTATTTAATACTTTTTACTCCTGCAAGTTCAATTATGTGAACATCCCAAACAGGGAGGAGTAAACCAGGTAGATGGCAAACATGGAGGAGACTCCGGGGAGGTGCAGGAATGTGAACAAGCCTCGATTATTTGCTGTTCCCGTTCTCTCAACCGGGGTATTGTCCACACTCTGCTGTGTTTTCTTTTTCTCTTTGGCTGGTTTTGCAGTACAAACCACGGCACACCTGAGGGTGGCTGTGGCCAAATGCTGCTCCTGTTTCTGCTCTATTGTTAAACAGTTTTCCTTTCCTGTAAATTTCCATTAATAGCAGCATGGAAAATAATCTCAAAAGGGACCAAGTAATAGTCTTGCGAATGGTGACCCTGCAAGATCCCAAGAGGGTGTCAGACTAGTCTTTCAGAAGTCCTTTCAAAGTCTTCTACTGTGTGGTTGACTTTAAAATGTCCTTAAGTACCTTCAGTATTTTTACAGTACGGTACTTAAGGTATCAAAAGTAAAAGTAGCCATAATGCAGACAAACAGCCTCTCTGAGTGGTGTGCTTTATCTCGTTTTTTATCAGATTACTAACATTAACGTGTGAGAAGTATTTCACTCTTATAGTATTTGACCGTAAGGCTGGTTTATACTACTTTATACAGTGTTGGATAGTTTATTCTGAAGCAATGCTTCATACTTTACAAACTCACTGTTTGTAAAATCATTATAAGTAAATAATTAACTTGTGACTAAAGCTGTCAAATAATTGTGCTGGAGTAAAAAGGGCAATTTCGACATGTACTGTTGTAGCGTACTTATGTAACTTGTATTCACTGCAGATTTCTTTTCGAATAAGTGATATTTCATGAGTGCATTTCAAAATCCCCTACAAAAGATAAGGTAAAAGGACATTTTGCTGGCTTGTATTAGACTAAAATGCTTATTTTAGTTAAACAAAACCAGATGTTAATTAGTATAGCATAAAAAAGTATAATAAGATGATCAATACCTGAGATTATCACCTGTTGCTGCTGATGCTCATACATCAGTCTGAATTATGCATTTGTTTTGCGCATGTTCACGAGACGCCCACAGTCTAAACACATGCAAATCAGGGGGATTAATGACTCTAAATTACCCATAGGTGCAAGTGTGACTTATTATGTGAAACTGTGATTGCTCTGTGATAAACTAGCAGTCTATCCAGGTTGTTTTCCTGCCTTTATATCCAGTGTACGCTGTGAAAGACACCTCAGGCTCCTGAATAAGAATGAGTTGAGAACAGCTAATGAATTTTGCGCATTTCGTTCCCCATTAATGCAGCAGCAGAACAAAAGCCCCACAGATTACTGCCAAGCTAAGATCAGGACAATAAGTACAGAGTTGCTGAGCCTTTGTATTACATTACATTAGTTAACAGTCGTTTAGCAGATATGCACGTCAGAGGGAACAAGAGCTCAGTGTCATCAAAATGATGCAGTACCTTAGATGAACTAAACTAAAGTAGTGATAAATGATGGTGCTTTGTACTTGAGCACATTTTATGAAGGGCTTCAGCTCTATTAATCATATAATTAGTGCTTTGTAGATCAGTAGTAAGGCAAGAACAATAACAGTAATAAGTAAGAACACTTCTAGGCTACCAGGTTGCAAAAAGTCCCTTTGGGTGGTCCACATCCTGCTTACTGCTGGCTTTTAAATTAACCGACATGATCCCTTCAGTGGACCATTTGACCACTTACGGTACCTTCTAGAAGAGAGCTGAGTAATCCAAAACCAATTTCTGACCAATTTATTAACATTTCTAAGTCTAGACTTGAGATCTTATAACAGGAGACACTCGGCTCCAGACATCTGGTGATTTATAATGTGAGGAATTTCAGAAACGTGCCATGCACAGCATTAATGATGTGTTCCCTTTCTAAGCAACCACCAAGTCTGCAGAAGTATGGAACTACTTGTGTGACAAAAGGTGAGAAAATATTTTTAAAAAGCCCTGCCGAGAGTCCTGTCATATGTCTATTTCTTGAAAACTCAGCTATATGGAGGATTACTTGGTGCTTTTCGGCACTATATGCAATGGGATTACAATCAATGTGCTTTAATTAAATCTTGTTTACCCACAGCCATAAGCACGATTAATCTATATTTTGTTTCAAAGAGGATGCGGCCTGTTTTTTTTCCACAGGATGTGTCACCTAAAGTTTACCTCTGAGTAATTTAGACTGACTGCCTCTCATAAATGCCAGACACACCGGGATTGGCAGCCCTTTAGAATTTCCCAGCACACGGACATCACGCAGAGCACACATGCTGCCAAACAGCCTTTTCAACGAGGAAAAAAAAGAAGAATCCTCCAACCTGCACACAAACATCTCAACAATTTGAATGAATTCAGCAACAGTGAGAACAGCACAATAGTCCCATAATCTTACGGCTTTTAAAAAGCTAATGTGAGCACGCTCTCCCGTATGCAATAAGCCACTTTGTTTGTTGAAAACTCGCCAAGTGGCAAAAAAACAGCTGCTATCTCTGCAGTCTCAAGGGGCTAGTTAATTTTAGAAAGATAATCTCCTGCAATATGCTGGGGGATTAAGACGTTAAAAGTCCCGGCATGGGAAGACGATAAGACATAGAAGGCAAGAAGCATCCGGTGCATTTTAGGAATAGAGAACTGTGTTGCTTATCATGCTAATCAGCATGCAGTACAGGAAAAACAAACACCAGTTGTTCAATGACATGTCTCTGTAATTTGCCACTACCCCTCTGTCTGTGAGCCACAAATGATGATCGTGATGACGGCAGTTCATCTTCGGCTATTAGCATTGTCTCCCAGGGCTGTATTGCAGTTCTTTCTCGAGAGATTACCTGCAGGAGAGGAATGCCACACTGAAGCAGGGGAAGTACGGTCTCTGGCTTAATCAATGTCATTTGCATATGCAGGATAAAACTAATCCTCATCAGAGGGAGGTTCTCCACCTGAGGCCCTTTCTTGTCCTTTCCAAGCAATCCCTCTCTTATTAAATGATCCCTTGACGATGTTCACCTTGCCAGAGAGAACAAAGCACAGTATCACACTGTGTGCAGAGGGAGGGAATCCTACAGGGATGTTTGGACTCAGTGTGAGAGTTTGATGTGATGCGGAGCATAAAGACCCGGGCCGGGCTGAGCTGAATGCTGGGGAAGTGTACAGAGCAGACCTGCTGTAATGCTGTTTGGGTCTAGAAGTCAACTAAACAGCAAGTTCCAGGTGAATAACAATGTGTGGATTTGCGGGAATCAAGTTCAAAGTCTGCCGGAGCACAGCAAGCTTGGCCTGGCCACCCGCTTGCTTCTAGGCTCGCTGCCAAGGTTTTTAAACACCCAGCCGGGGGTAACAGCCGGGTTTCCCCTGCTGCTTCTCTGCTGTGCTTGAACGCAACACATAACATACAGGGCAGAGAAATAAGGCAAATCTACCTGAAGCAACCTGAGGATGGAGATGCCGTTCCTCTGTTGGAGGGATTTGTGTCACATTAGAGGGATGCTGAGCAGAAAAGAACTGGCTTTCAAAAGATCCCTTACGGCCGCGTTCCGTGGAGACAACCTCTTCCCTCTCACGGGGCGCCTTTCTGTATAAGATAAGCAAATTTACACTGGCAGACAAACGTGACATTTTCCCCGTGCAGGAGCTGCTTAAGAGGAGGCTTCATAGGTGGGCAAGGCTGATAAGACGACAGCCGGTATTGGAGGGACTGGAAACCCAGCATGAAAAGAAGACGACAGAAATCGGCAGGAGCAGGATTTCTCCCACCCTTTCATTTTCAAATGTTTCTTATGCAAACCACTACGGTGAGGTGCGTTCAGTGGTGACCCACCCGCAAAAGACTGGTGCTCTCCTCCATGCTTATTTCTTTATGGTAATGTCTGCCTCGGGGTGCTGTTTGGCTATCTTTCCTGGCTGAGGCTCATAAGAATCTCACCCTGTTTAAGCTATCAAATGGATTACAGACTCATTATCAACAGTGCCCTGTGGCCACAGAGGCTTGTCGTTTACACTGCATTTCTGCTGTGCCAGCCACAACACCGAATTCCACGGAAGGGGGCTGTCGAGGTGTGTGTTTTTTTTTTTTGTGTATACGAGCGTGTGAAAAACAGTGTGGAGAGAAAAGTGGCTGCACTAAAGGCATGGCTGATCCGGTTTTACACGGTGTCTCATTTCTGAAGTTGCAGCAAAGTGATTGGCTATTGAGTTTACCGACAGACTTAAACTTCATGACCGTGGCAGGGAATTACCCCCAAATACACAGCAGCAGCATTTTCACCACTATCTAAAAAAATAAACAGCTATTACTTACTTTCTTTTTCTGCTCCATTTTTCTTTTTACTGCCCTCCGACTGCAGTGTCGCACTAAACCCAGATACCCATGGCGGCTGCAGAGTGGCTGCGCCGTGGCATGTTGGTGTGATGTAATGCGATGTGAAGCTCTCTGAAGGTCTGGGCTCAGCGACGCCATACGTGAGACAGTTTAACATCACCAGCCATTATGAATTTACCTGCAAAAGGTGACGGGAGAAGAAACTAGTGTTATTCTGCTTGGAAATGACAGCATTGGCCAGAGTCTCTCTAAATCAGATTGATGATCCATTTTCCCTGCCCCGGGGCCACAGTAATGTAAGGGCCTGGGATCCACCGAGGCTGCACAGAGACAGATGGGACCTTGTCTGCTATGACCTTGCTGAGCTAATATTTCTCCCAGGCCTTGTCTGTTGCCTCATCATTAAAGGTGCCACGGCTATTAACATTGGGGGAATACTTCAAAGACACTGTTTACTTGGACAGGACACAATTCGGGCGGAGAAAAATCACAGCAGGAGAGTAACAAGGCAAAGAGGGATTGTTTAGCAAATGGCGAGAGTGTCATGTGTTTAAGTGATGCCTGTGCAAGCCTTGAAAGCCACAGCAGCGCCGTGTGCAGCGTACTGTAAGAGTCTCCAAACAAACTGTTTGTCGAAAGGACAAAGTAAGACGACTGACAGCTGCTTGTTTCAGTGATTTTCAGGCGCTGATGCCAGCCTTTAAAATGTCAGAATTTGAGAGGCTGGAGTTTTCTTTGTCTTATATGATAGTAAATGATTACATTTGCAGTCTGGAACATTGGTCTGATAAAAAAACAAAGAATATATATGAATATGTCACCTTGGATTAGCAAATCATGAAAGCCATTTTCACTATTTTGGAGATTTTATAGATAACAAGAAGATTACACAGTGGTTTCATACAGATATTGATTACGGATATTGATATTTATCCACATGCACAGGCCAGACTTCTGATCTTAGATTAGTCTACTACATGCAAGACAATATGATAAAAATGTAGATATATTTTAAGCCTTAAAAAAGTTAGCCGCCCTGCACCAAGGCTAATGAAGAGCCATGTTTCCATGGTAACAATCAGTGATGCTTGCTGGTCAGTGTTTCCATGGTAACAATCAGTGACACCTGCTGACCAGTGGCACCAAATGACAAATAAAAAAAGAGGAAAACATGGCTCATAATTTGTGGTTTGCTAACAATGTAGTGGAGCGAGTAATGAGAAGGGGAAAGTTTTCAGAGAGCGCAATAACCTGTTGGAAGGATGCAGCGGTGAGGACAGCGTCAGCCATTTGGAAACTGTCCTGAGCCTGACTGACAAGTTAGCAGAAGCACTGAGCCCTGCCACATTAAGAAGCCACTGCAACTCGGCTCTGCTACAGGTCGAGAACTAAACAGCTCTGTGAAACAGATGAAATTCAACATCCATCCGAGGTCTGGCTATGAATTAGATCCAAGTTAAATAATCAAAGTCAGTGTTTGTGAAACCTGACTCCTACTGTCAAGCGTGTGCGTGTGTTCATGGGCAATTTCCATTTCACTCTTGGTAATGGAATAAAAGTGATTAAAGACAGGAAATGTAATGTTTAAAAATTAAACCCATTCACATCAATATGCATGTCAGCTGTATGCTCAACATGACAGTTCATTTGTAACTTTTTCTTTATTGTTAAGTCATTCTTAAGCTGCTTTGTGGGATTTTAAGCGTCAGAATAAATATACTGACATAAGGAATGGATTGCGATACCGGAGTCAGACCAGGATATATGGTCTAGGAAGCAATCCAACGGGTCACTGTTACTCACAGCCAGCCAGTAAGAGAGAGATAAGGAAATAATCAAAACAGAGAGGCGAGGGCCAACTTCAGCCAGACTGCACTGACAGATGGGCTCCCACTTTTATTCTTTGGTATTCCTCCTCTCTCACTTTATTGAAACCGACCAACGCTCTCTGTTGATATGCGCTGGCTTATGGAGACTATTTAGTCTTTTATAACCTTTTTGCTAGCGCTTAGTATACAATAAAGCACAAGAACACCCCGCAAGCCCAAATTCCCTTATCTCTTGTTTCTTATCTCTCATTAGCTTTGGCCTGTGATGAGTGTTGGGGCTTTGTATGGGGGGGGGGGTAATCTATTGAAATATGGTTTCATTTTGGATAGACTTTATCAGCAAAGCAATTTAAATTGTGATAATGAAGAACACTGTAAATCCCCCAAGTGCCCTTGTACCGCGGCGCACACATAGCACAACAGTACGCAGCAGGTGGTAATCATTGTGTAATCACTCAAACAACAGCGCACATTCAAGCCCCTGAGCCTGCAGCCACTCCCCGGGCAGCCCGGCCCCTGATATTTGCCGGGCTTATGATTTGTTCTGGGATCTAAGCAATAAGTAAAGCTTCCTCGTGGTCTTGTAGCCAGATTGAATTGTAAAAACATGTTGCACCTGGTGCAGCTAGAGCGGGTAAGAGAAGCAGCAACACTGTCTGCATCCACTATCTGATGGCTGCAACCTTATTGAAAATCTGATAATGATATTTGGTGAGCTTAATGGTTGCCCTCTGCAGGCTACAATCAGTCTCACTCAATCCTGTTTTCGTACCCTCCGCCCCCCCTCGTCCCTCCTCCCCTTCTCTTTTTCATCTTCTGCTTCACTTTCGCAGCGTGCGGCTGACAGAGAGAGGCATGATGTACGGCTGCTTCGCTCGGTTTTAGAACCGGCGGCACCACATCATTTTTCCTTTGCATTTTGTTTTCAAGTAGAATTAGTGTCTGCGTTAGTGAATAATCAATGAGCAACACTGCAGGTGATCAACGCGAGCCGGTCTGCTTGTTCTGTTTATTCTGCGGCTCCATTAGATTCAGCTGCAGAGCATCGGCTCAGGCGCTAGCAGGGGTGCAGTTTCCTGCTCAAGGACACTTCAGCAGGAAAGATGCTAATGTGATAAAGCCTTCACCTGGACTTCACCATTAAAGGAAAGACTTTTTCCTCATTACAGCCCCAGCTCTTTTATGATAAATGCAGAATACCAATGCATGCTATATGTTCGGAGCTTCCCTCTAACATGAAGGTGTAATGATCCAATATGCCCACGGGGAACATTAAAGTTTCATCTAATGTGTTCTAATGGAGTCATACAGACTTTACTGAAAGACAGTGTTCTACATCTGAAGTCATATCTGTGCGCTGTTGTGGCCGACTTTAACGGGAGACATTTAATTCGAGTTCTTCCAGAAGCATGAACAATACATCACTTCTCCTGAAATACCTAGAGGCTTTCAAGCCACATTGGCATTTTCATTGTAACACATTAGCAATAATTAACAGAGCTAACTTTTTTATAGCGATTAATAATGGAGTGGAAGATAGCATTATTGAGCCACACATTAAATCGCACTCATTAAACTGACTTTCCTGTATGCACCAACTCAGACTACTAAGCAGGACTGTGGAAGGTCAATGTGATCGTTATGTAATTTAGCTGGAGAACAATTATGAAAAGGTCTAATAAGACTGATTTCTAATGATCGGTGTGAGAGTGACACCTCCTTCTCTGTGGAGCCTGTCTGTCTAATTGTCAAAAAGATCCACTGAGAGCTTTAATGTGATCCAAATATAAACTTGTTTTTGGTTCCCGAATTCAATGCTAGTGAGGGTTCTCAGTATTGGGCACTTGTACTTTCCTTGAGTCCAATTTGATACTTACAAAATATACACTTAAGTGGGAAATATTGTAGTTTGTAACTCTACTGAAGTAGAGATTTCAATATTTTTTGGGGGCCCCTTGTAAAACTTCTTATATTAGTATTTCCACCAAATAGAGGTTTACTTTACTCTAAATGTCTCAGATGTTTTTATCAAAATAGCTGTTTGAAGAACAACAAGGTAAACAGCATCAGAAAAAAAGAAATAAAAACGTGCGTGGCATTAATTTATATTTTTTCCTCCTCACTACCCCATTAATCACCTCACAACCTTTCCAGATTTATCTCGTGTTCCTGCCGTGGGGGCCCGACCCGTAGGTTGGGAACCGCTGGATTAAACTACCTAAAGAGACTGATGCATTGGTATAAACAATCTAATAACATGATAAATAACTATCCACCAGTTACTGAGGCAATTCTTATGAATAATGAGCACACTTACTTGTGCTACTTGTATTTTGCTGATAAAACTTTCGCACTGCTGTAATAGTACTTTGACGTGAAGGATATGAGTACTTTTTCAGCAACTGGGGCTAAAAGTAAATCTGGCATATTCACAAACTGTGCTCCCTGCAGAAAAGGAGCTATTCATTTCCATGCGTGGAGCTAAAAAGTAAAATTGAAAAATGCATTTCGAAATGTTTGGCACCTCATCGGCTTTGCTGCAAATTTTAGTCCATGTATAGCACATTCCCTCCTGCGCCGGAAAATGCCTTTGAAGGGGGTGGCAAAGTTGGGGAATGGTTCCACAAGGCCAACTCTCCATTTTGCTAGCTGCAGCACTCAATAGCTCCATGATTAAAGCCAGTCCATTTTATTGATTGAAAAGGAAAGAGAGAAAACCCTGAACCTTTCTACTCTTCAGTCTCCGCTTCACCATCTGTAAAAAGTGGTGGAAAAGCCTCCCTTGACCATGTCCAGGCAATTTGGGCGGAGCGGGCCTCTCCTGTTGCACTCAGTGACTCTGGCCATGCTCTGTTACCTCATCTCATCAGCTGGGAAAGTATTTGTGCTTGTAGCTCCAGAGAAGGCGGCCACGAGTTAAATTGAGTTACCTGTTCAGAGATGGTTTCATTTTCCACGGATGGCCCCGGAGATCCTTGATGGAACCGCTAACTGCTCATCACCCCTCATGTCCCCGAGTGTCTGTCTGAGCAGGGAGCAGCGACACGGCGACAGCGATGTGGCTCAGGTGGCGGAGACAGCCGTCTGCGGGATCCATCACACTTTCTCAACTGTGGAGTGCAAGCAGATAAACCAGCTCCGCATAAGCCGTTGCCATTTCCACCTCTCGTCTTTGTGAGACGGCGTCCTGTCTCTCCACTTGCCCTCACTTTTTTTCTTTTAAATATAAAATACGTGTATGGATCACAAACTAACACCAGCTACTTCCTGTCTTAGATTCTCTTAACTTCTCTTATTTTTTACAGAACAGCACAGCAGAGGTAAAGCCAATTGTCTGCATTCAAGGCCATGCGCGAGGACACGCACATATGCAATCAGGCCTTTTTAGATGATAAATGTGCAACAGATTCCTTCAGTAATAAGATAATGATTCATTTTATAGCTGTGGTTTATATGAAATCCCTATATTATGTACATTAATGCTTATTGATCGGGACATAATGGAGTTTCTAAGATATGTCAATCCACCCTAAGTGAACTGGAAGGGGTGGAGGCTCGAGGCTCGGCTCATGTCCTGGTCTGTCTCAGCTGATAACCACGGGGCAGGAGATGAAAGGGGCAGTGGATAAGTGTAAAAAAAAAAAAAAGAAGAGGTGATGTGGGGAGATAAGAAGATAAACCAATGCAGCAGAGTTGAGGATGAGAGGAAAGAGGGCAAGTAGCAAAGGAGGGGAGCGAGAGGAAGGTGTAGTAGAAAGAGCAAAGAGCAGATGGGAGAGAAGAGGAGATATGAGAGCAGAGGCGAGAGGAAAAAAGAGTTGACAAAAAAAAATAGGGAAGAGATGAGGAAGGAGATGAGAGGATAACAGATAAAATAGCAAAAGGAAGAGCAGACAGCCTGCCACCCCACAGTCACGTCACACAATTTACTATGTTCTGGCCCATAATGTTTTATAGCACAATCACTGATAGCACAGTAGTCAGTAGTGATCTCATTTCACAACCCATATCCTTCAGTAATGTGAACACAAAGGGAGAAGCAGAGCCATTAGCAGCGTCCAGTGCTCATCTACTGCTACTCATGCATAATTGGCTTCCATGGAAGGAAGCAAGAAAGGGTAAACAGCAAGCAATCATATTAACTCCTGTGAGTCCTAATTGAAATCCTTTAACAATCACCGCAGATGATAGAAGCGGTGAAGACGTGGAGTTGTTCATACCCCGAGCCCGCTTTCCTGCACGCTGCTCTCTGTGTACTGACACGCGTGAAGACGTGGGTTTGCATTATAATCAAGAGTTATGCTTGATTCCTGTGCTCATTGGTGGCGGAAACACAGCAGCTAAACATCTGCACATGTGAGCATCTGGTTGAGATTTTTTTTTTTTTTTTTTTTTTTTTTCTGTTGTTGTTGTTATTTCTTCCCCAAATCAAAATCCGTTCCTGGTTTCTGCACACTTTGCCCAGTGGATTTGAAATGGAAAAATATCGAGGACTGTCAGTGTCCTCGTGAATGCAATCTAAGAAATAATCAAGGAAGAAATATCGAAAGGTGTGGAAATGCTTTTATTCCACCGTCTCACCAAGAGTTAGATAAGAAGGTTGATATTAATCTCATATCTGACCGTAAAATGAAGTGAAGGGCCGGCAGCCAGTGAGCTTAGCTTAGCATAAAAGCTGGAAACAGGTTTAAGCAGTTAGCCTCGATCTGCAAAAAGGTAAATAAAAATCAGCTTTCTAACACCTCTGTAGCTCACTAAGTAATATGCTATATCTTGTATATAACTAAGTGAAGCACATGTACATCATGAAAATTAAGCAGAAGATGACAGCCAAAGTGAAAAACACATCAGAAACTCCTGAGTAAAACCAGAAGTTTTCTATGTTTTTTGTTGATATATTTTTAAGATACAATATCATGTTTTGTTTCATCAATCTGGACTAATAAATCACTGGATATTTGCTTACTGCTGATATATTGTATTGGTCTATATATATGACAAAACAAGAAATTGCGCTGCAAAAATGCCAAAGTGATTTAGAAGGTAGTTTGTCCATCTGAGAGCACTGACATGTTGATATTTCAAATGTACAATGACCCTTTACTGTTCCTTTAAGAGTCTGTCTGGTGAACAGCCTTCATTTCAGACTGTGCTGTTATGTCTGCTAGTATGCGTATTTATTTTAATTCTGTTGATCTACATATTATGGTGTGCCCTTAAAAGATATATTTTCTATTTAAGCTTTTTTTATTTATGTATCATAATAGTGATAGATGAAATGAGAGAGCGCATTGGAAGCTTCACAATTCCAGTTGAGCGTTGAACCACTAGATGGTGTGCTTGTCTCTTCACACTTTGAGCACACATCATCCACCAGATGGGTTGAGTGGAGGAAAAGCTGGAGAATTTAGAGTCACGTCGTCTCCGAGCATACTGTACGTGTCGGCTCCCATTATGCAACACACAAAAACCACCATCTCACTTTTTTTTTCTTTGTGCGTGTGTGTGGGGGAGGTGGGGTGGTTGAGTAAGACATTCTCAAATAATGCAAACGGCAATCACTATGAATGCAGATCATAGGGAGCAGCAGAGCAGCTCCTCGTGACGAGCAAACAATCTCGCGCTGTCTGGAACTCCTTTTCAACAGAGAGCTCATCCAGACGGCAAGTTCACCCAGGGAGAGAAAAGAAATAAAACTCAATCCTTCGAATCTTCATCCAGGCACTGACTCATTCATTTTGGAGAGTCTGGCTGTCAGCCGTGCTAACAAAAAAAAAAAAAAAAAAAAAGCTGTTGAGAGGCAGAATAAATACTGAACAGGAGTGTGTATGTTCAGGTTCAAGGGTTCATAATTGGCAGACAGAGGCCATGAAAACCCTTCAGCCGCAGGGAGTTGCTTTCAGTAACGTCGGACACTTCAGTGCGTTAATGTGGCAGACAGGCTCGCTGTTGCGTCTCGTCCTGCCTTGTCACTTTGTTAAACGTTTATTCAATAATTAACATAGAGCTCAACATTGTCTACTTCAAAGCCTCTTCATCTTTCAAATCACAGCGTGTGACCGAAGAGAGCTGCTAGTCGGTTTTAAGATGTTACGGATAATGTTAACGTGTCGGGACTTTTCCTTTACAGGCCTGGAGTTTTTTGTTTTTTTTTTTAAGTACAGAAGTGAAAAATAACAGAAGTAGTCTTAAATACTTTAAATATGTCTGTATTCCTACATTCCAGCGCTTTCATGTTCAACAAAAATATTCCTCTTGCGTCTGTGAATACAAAGCTCTATATATCATCACCTCTTAGTGAGCTTGGCTGCTTCTCAAGGGTAAGATAAGAGCAGACATTTCCCTGTGCTGTTGTGTGTTTTTCCTTTTTTCTTTTTCCTCCTTCTCCTCTGCAGCAGATGGTAAAGAGAAAATCACTTTCTGCTGAGGGCAGGATGCACTGGGGTCAGGGTTTAAGCTTTGAGGTCCACTCTGAACCTGGCTGATTTGACAGGACGATTTTGCATACCCAGAGTCTAATCAAATATATGCGGAAGGAGAAGGCGGGATTTGCAAAGCAGCTTGATACAAAGATACTGATTAGATTAGGGATTTTACAGAACAGCAGGCTGGAGCCACACGGTCCAGCCTGACGATGGACACATACAGGAACGCGAGGAAACAAACAGAGACTCAAAGGCAGCTTTTCAGTCCGCACCGAAGACGAAGAATGTGTTAATATTGACATACCAGAGGACCTTATTCTGCACAATTACTGTATAATGAGAGGCAATCAGCAGAAAAAAGGCAAAAATAATTGCCTCACAATTTAAGTGAATAAGTCTGCTGAGAAGCTTGGCGATCTCTTCGTCTTGTTTACCTGTTCATGCTTTGACTGAATTGATCTACGAGGACAACGGCAAATAATTGGGTTTGAAAATGAAGGATCCTTTTTACAGGAAGAAAGTCAATACCGAAAATAATGAGGCACTGAAATGTTCAAGTTATGTCAACAGCAGCATAACAAGGACTGCCTGAGAAAGAGAGAGTGTGTTCCCCCACAAAATTATACTGTGGCTAAAAACAAATGCAACCGCCGACATCATGCTGGCACGATGATGCGCCTTATTTGAATGCCTCATATGCTCATATTCTTCTGTGTGCACCAAACCATGAATCATTACCAGCTTATGCAGATGAACATGCTGGTTTATAGGACTTATGTGATCCCTTTACAATTAGGGGCTTACAAAAACACCACATACATGATTAGAGCAGCCCATTGAACAAAAGGTGTGTGTGTGTGTGGGGGGGGGGGGGGTTACATAACATCTTAAAACAATCAATGAAATATGGCTATTAAAAAAAAAAAAAAGCCATTCGGATAAAGGTTTTCTCTACAGCAGGACAAAGTTCAATTTGCAGGAAGACAGGAAAATTACTTTGGAGGCCATTTGAGCCACGATATAAGCCCACACAAACATAACACCTAC
>JBAJHX010000041.1:16437511-16451539 GCA_037176925.1 Amniataba percoides
CTGTTTAGAAACCTTTTCTAACATATCTCAAATGTACACGTGTGGGCGTATGTATTTCTTACATGTTCCAGCCAAGCCGATGACTAGCCTTGGGACAAGATTGTGCGTAATGCCACAATGCCAAAGATGGCGGTGGCTTGCTCATTTCAACACGAATGCATCCAAATGTGTTTTCTAACCCATAATCCTATACTTAAAACAGTGAGGAGGAATATCCTAAAGTGATCTGAGGCTGAATGAAGCCTCGCACGTCACATTCCCCTTCAGTTTCCAACATCCGTCCTCCCGCCGACTCCGCATCCGCTGCCCACCGGCCCACCTTTCGAGAAGTGAGCCCCATCCGGCGAACCTGAATCCACCGGGGGAATCGGCCGTGTGGCTCTGCGGAGAGAGCGAGTGAGCGAGCGAGTGGGAGTCAGTCAAAGCCCCGAGCACTCACAGGGAGGGGGTGGACGTCGGGGGGTAGCAGCGAGGAGGTGGATGCTGGGAGGCAGAGCTAATTCACTGTGACAGAAATCAGAGCTGTCAGGACCACCATGACCAAGCAGCATGGACAGCATATATCCAGTCAAACCCACAGCCAAGGGGAAGGAGGGATGTCGGGGGCTCAGAAAGAAAGGAAGGGATGTACTGATTAAGGCACTTAAGAGAGAGAGAGAGAGAGAGATTGTGTGTGTGTGTGTGTGTGCGTGTGTGTGTGTGTGTGTGAGAGAGAGAGAGAGAGAGAGAGAGAGAATTGGCTTGTGCAGGGCAGGGAGCAGGCACCATCTATCCACTTGAAAACCACTGAAATAGAAATGACAAGGTAAGGAGGCACACAGGTAAGAGGAGAACTTCACAGTCAGAAAGCCTTTCAAAACAAGAGAAACAGGAGGAAAAAAAACGGATGAAGCTGGTTGGATAAGATTTGTCAAATTCAAGAATTCACAAAAAAAAAAAGTTTATTTACAACGAAAGATACAGTTACACACACACACTCACACAGGAAAAAAAGGGGGAAACTACAGTAGACATAGCTAAATATCAGTCCCCTGGGGATTACTGGTGAAAGGTTACTGGATAACACATGTAATATTCATGAGAAATGTCCTCGGCTCATCTGCTAGTAAGCAAAACACTTACCGGAATAGAATATTAATAGAATATTGTGGGAAAACTGATATTATTGAGAGAGGGAGAAAGAAAGACGGAGCGGGAAGGGCATCCACCAGCATCATTACTTAATGATGAGAGAGGGAGACACAAGGCTGTTCTCTAAATGACACAGGAGGAGGAGGAGGGGATTGTGGGAGATTAAGTGAGCTCTGTGCTGTTTGCTATACACTGCAATAGCACTGCAGGATGTTTGTTGAGCGGCAGTCTCATTTGGGACGAGGAGAGAGCCAGTGGGGGGGGGCCCTTAAACTTGGCTGAGGAGAAAGCCGAAAGCATTGTTCCTTGAGCGCCTCGGGAAGAGGATCTGGGAAGAAGATAAGGATTAGGGCTGAAATGTTGTGGGTATTCATTAATGGGATACAAGTTCGGAGAGGAAAAGGCGCAGGAAAGTTGGAGTCACACGTCGTCGCTAAGCAGTTTACTTTGGATTTGTGGTTCGGAAGTGTGGGATTTTTTTTTCCCTTTTGGAGGAGTGAATGGGATTAACTAAGTGAGCCAAATTGCGCGCTTGTCTGGAAGTGGTATGAACTTTTCCCCCCTTTTCTGCCTTCAAATTGATCACGATTTGCACATCAGGAGGGGGGAATCTGAATGAACTGATCTCAGATAATGTTCAACTTCACGTCACCAGACACTGACTGAGAAGAAACATCTTTTTAAGGTGAAGTATTTCCCTCTGTATTGATGATGTTAAGCACGCTAAGTTCTGGTAATGTCTCTTCATTTTTTATTTTATTTCATGAATTAGTTGACTGAAAATTCCCTGGTTCCAGCTTTTCTCATGTGAATTTACTTTTTTTGTTCCTCTTTTATAAAACTGAATTGCATACTTGTGGTTCTGAGCAGTCTTAAAAAAAAAAAAAAAAAAAAAAAGGATGTTTCAGGATATTCCCTTTACCCTTTGGGAAAATGTGGGGATCATTTTCCAATTAATCAATAAAAAAACATTAGTTACAGCCCTATCGATTAAGGCACTGATAAGGTTTATTTCTGTGTATATATATAAATCTAAGTCTGAGGTGAGTATATATGATTCAAAACCTGAGAAGATTTTTAAGGGGCAAAAAGAGATTTGTCACTACTACATCTGAACCATTTTTTATCTTCATCCCCAGATACTGAGAGTTCCTGTATGGTATTAACCTTGCAGTGATATTATGTGTCTGTTGAATGGCTCACAGCAGCAGGTGGGTGGAAAAAGAAAGCCTTTCTAATATATCATGCTGTTTCTCATTTGATTCTTATCCGACCAGGGCGAGCCAGAGGGATTAGAAATCCTGAAGGACCCGACTTCTACAAACATGACCTCTGGACTGTATCCAGGGCCTCTCCTGGTGCTGCTCTGTCTCCTCCACAGCTCTGAGGAGACCTGTCCGTCTACGTGCCTGTGTGTTTCTGACACAGTCAGCTGTAGCTCCAGTGGTCTGACCAAACTACCTCGGTCCCTGCCTTCCTTCTCCATCACTCTCGACCTCAGTCACAACCATCTGTCCTGGCTGGGGCCGGGCAGCTTCAAAAGCATGCCGAGACTGGAAAACCTCTGGATGGCCCACAACCAGCTCAGCTCCCTGGGGCATGGGGTGTTTCACAACGCTTCCGGCCTCAGGCTCCTTGACCTGTCCTCCAACAAGCTGCATGTGGTGGAGCAGCACTACTTCCAGGGGCTGTGGAGGCTGGAGGAGCTCATTCTCTTCAACAATAAGATCGCACAGGTGGAGGCCGGCACCCTGAGCGGTCTGAGCAGCTTAAAAAAGGCCTATTTCAGCCTCAACCAGATCACGCACTTCCCATTTTTCTCCATCCAAGACCACAGCCACCCTTTCCTGACCATGCTGGACCTCTCCTCCAACCGCATGACTCGCCTGCCGTGGGAGGACGTGAAAGCTTTGCCCGGGCTGGTGCAGCGGGGGCTGTACCTCCACAACAACTCTCTCATCTGTGACTGCTCCATGTACAGCGTGTTCTGGCACTGGGATCTGAGGGGTTACGACTCACTGAAGGACTTCACGGACGAGCACACTTGCAGCATCCATGGGGACCCCCGGGCGGCCATCCGGTTCCTGCGACACAACCGCTTCTTCCACAACTGCACTGTGGAAAAAGCCGTCTCGCAGCCAGTGACCGTGCTCCTCTCCAACGTGCGGGTTTCAGAGGGAGAAATCGTGCGTCTAGACTGCCAAACGTCCCTGAGCGGCACCAACCTCTCATTTACATGGCTCTCCCCCAGCAAGGGGTACATCACCCAGACCAGCATAAACGACACGTTAATTAGCCTGTTTGCTAATGGTACCTTGGAGATCCAAGCAACCAAGGTCAATGACTCGGGTCTGTACGTGTGCACAGCTCTGGATATTAAACAGGCACTGAATGCAACCCGTGAGGTGAATGTGACGGTGCTGCTGCCAGCGCCAGAGTCATTCAACACTGGCTACACAACGCTGCTGGGCTGCGTGGTGACCATGGTCCTCATCCTCATCTACCTCTACCTGACTCCGTGTCGCTGCAGCTGCTGTAAACAGCCCAAACCTCCTCTTATTCCCATCGCGACCTACGACCCCACCACTCTGTCTTCTGTTTTCTCCCCCTCCATGAGGGACCAGCCCAAAATCCAAACCAACAAACACGTAGCATTCGTGGAGCCGATGCTGGGCGAAGAAGGGACGGAGTGGACACCCGAAAGTTGATGCCGAACAGCGCGTTCTTCCTTTTCCTTTTTTGGAGTTGGAAACAAAAGACCTCTGGACAAAGCAAAACTCCTTACTCAGGAATTAGCAGCAAGATGCAATCAGAGGTGAACAAAACAAAAAAATGAACATCATGTCTCTTTCCCGGCTGCCAGCTGCAGTTAAAAAGCCTCCTGAACAAAAAAAATGCAATACCTCCTGTTCCAAATCTGCTCCTCTCTGTCATCCGGCCCAGTAGTCGAAATGAAAGTTTCAACTTTGCTTTATTACCCTCTGTGTACTGACATTGCTAAATCACAGTAGAGCCATTATCAGCCCTAAAAATCAGCTAATAACTTTTCTGTGTGCTCAGGTACAGCAGTAGGGGGGGGATATTTCTCACAGGATCAGACAATGAATCTGGCTCGCTTTTCACAGAAAGTGTTTAACAAGGATTAAAAGCCGCGGAAAAACGCTGGAAGTTTATGACTGTAACAGACTGCGGGAAGTAAGTTCAGCCTATGTATCTCAGCTGAGCCGAGGTGCTCCATATTTAGTGCGGAGGAGACGGGCACAAGCACCGCACCAGATAGAGATAACTTGAAATATACGGACCATATCTCTTATAATATGTAGCTTATGCATGAAGCACCTAAAACTCTACCCAACTCCTGAAAACCCCTGTTCCTTGTGTTCGCAATAAAGGATTCAGTCCCTTTATAGATCAGTTGCCTGCTCTGCTGATATAGTTTTGGTTTCGGAGGCAATTTTAGAAAATCCATTACTATCACATAAAAAAAGAGGAATTATGGTACAGCAAGCAAAGCAATGAATGTTAATGTGAAGAGGCTATAGCTTTCAGCAAACATTTTAAAATCTTATCTAGCACAAAACAGAGGTGCATCCTGCAGTGATCCATCAAAAAAAATATATACATATCTCACATAAACCTGTTGCATTAATCTGGCGTCCCAAAACAATGGCTCTCTATCTGCGCTCTGCTTATCTGGCAAATAGTGAAGTACAGAAATCAGGAGTGTCAACAAACCAAACACAAACAGCAATTGGACTGCTCTTCAAAGACAGCATCTCTTTGATCAAACACAGCTGAGCACTTTGAACGCTGCGGAACAAACGCAGGCACAGAAATTTGAACCGAAGTGACAAATACTTCAAGCAGCTCTGACGCAAACCCCGAGGGGGGGAGGGGGACATTACTATGTAAGCTAAGGCTTTGTTTTGTTTTGGGTTTTTTTCCCCCTTTCTTTTCTTAAATTCGGTGTAACATGCTCGAAATGACAGAATTACACGCTGCAACGCCAGAGATGAAAGATGCTGAAGAGGGACTTGCACGAGCTGCCATGAAGGAACATGAAGCGTGCGGGATGAGAGCGTTGAGGCGACGACACGAGAGACCTAAGGGTGTATGGGTGATCGGGGGATAAAGGGGATGTTCAAAATCTGATGAGAGAAACAGTCGCATCAAAAGAGACAAATCAATTTCTCCAAAGTCCAGACATCCATAATGTTTTGAGATTGTGGTTTAATCTCAATGCAAACACTGGGTGGGACTAAGGCTTGCATCGAGATTGAATAGGATTAGATTGTAATCCTCCATATAATGTCAAAGAGAAGTTGTCAGTAACGGGCGCATCTCACAAAAGGAGAGCATGTTGTTAGAGGAGGGGCCTTTTGATTATTTCTAAATCCTTAATTAAAACTTGACTCCTTTCAAGCCCGAGGAGACAAATATTGTCGTGCAACTTGAATATAAATTCACAGACAAGAAAAAAAAGGTGGAAGTCTAAAATCAAATGGGCAGCCATGTGTGAAAGTGGGGCAGACTAGCTCTTTGACAGCAGTGAGTTTCATCACTATTAAACTCTCAGGGATTAAGCAAAAAAAAAAAAAAATCTGTTAGACTGAGAGAGCGTGGTGTTGTGATGCCCCACTCTCTTTAATCACACTGCTACTGCCTCGCTATGTTTGGCAAAGTTTAAAAATGTCTTCACAACGGTAAGCAACATTCAAATTCCTGAACACAGATTATGTAAGACGCCCATATGCGGCCGCGTGATGTAACATCTTGTATCAGTCTGCCGTGACCTATTGTTTTACTAGACGGTGTACTAGAGACATTACACGGTGTGATGAGTTGGGGTTAGGTTTGAGGAGATTACCACAAGGATACAAAGCAGGTGCTTTGTCAATTTCAGTGTTTTTAAATCCCTCTAATCTGGTTCTGCTCTCTGACACAGCGCACGCAGCTGGGTTTGGGATTTATTGTTTTTGATATGATTAGCAGACGGGTTAAAACATTGAGGACATGATGTGAGCATTTTCATTAAGGGCTTTCTATTTCACAGAGGATCCACTGATGACCCTGGTTACGTAAGCCCGCTGCTGATTTAGGGAATCAACCTCAGTGTGGGCTGCATGTCACAGTCGGAGTGAGTGGAGTTACTATCCTGATGCCATTTGGTATCCAGCATTTTATTTTAACCTTCTGACAGAAAGTACTTAACTGATAATGGGAGGCCTCAGCAGTGCATTTTGGGAAAAAAAAAAAAAGAAGAAAAAAAAAGCACACCACAAATGAAAATCAAACTGTCGCACATTTTCCATTTGAAACATGAGCAGAGAGTCGAGAGTTTGCTGAAAAACAGGAGCATTGCAGCACTCCCCATTTCAACGCTTAGACCTATTGACGGATAGTCCCTGTAATTACACTTTAAAAATCACATCAGAATTTTCAGGCTGCACTGAAAGGTGCAAGTCTGTACGGCTCTATCTGAAAATTATCCTGCACCGCTCTAACAAATTACCCAGATGTAAAGGAAGGACCCCTTGATGCTTTAAAAGATGCCCTTCTCTAAAGCAAAACACTCCATCAAGCTTCAATTAAAGCATGCACTTCCCTTTCCAGATTAATTGTTTTCCCTAGTTCGGCTGGGCTCCGAGGGATTCGAAATCATCTTATTCAAGAATCTAATTACTGCGAAAGGGGAGTTTTTCCTCTGAATAGCACGAGTTGAATAGCTTTCTCTAGTGGAGGCCTGCCTTGACTGTCAACGGGGGCTATTACTGAACTGTCAAAACAGTCATCAGACTGGAGTGGAGGCATCCAGCTGTGGCAGAAACATACACATCTTTCAGACACAGCGACACCCACATGCATAAGCTCGGTAGAGGCCTTCATGTCACCAAACTGACTACAACCCTTATTTCATTCTAATTGGACACTTTACTTGGAATATGTGCTCGAGAAGCACACACTGCAATCGTTCGAGTGCAGCCCGCCAACCAACTATGCTGTACTGTAGATTTTTTTTTTCCTCTTAGGAGGTAAGGCTGGTCGCTTCCCAAAAAAGACTAGAATAAATGCGGACCGCTGCAAACCAGACAACAGGCCGTTTATCATTCCTCTGCGCTGAATGCAAACGCGGGCCATATTCTGCACTTTCAGAGCCGTGCGAAGCAGCTGGACGCCCGATGTGTCAAACAGGATTCTGGTCTCAGTCACATCGCTGTGGGGCATATTGCACATGAACGCCTCTTCAATCAAACATATAGATCTGTCACATTTCATCACAAAGACACAAACATATGCAGCGATACCACCTGCTGTACACCATTCAGTATCCTGGAGGCAGTTTTGTGGCTCACTGTCTCCCTGTCTAGCTTCATTGAGTAGGATTTAGCTGGATATTATAAGGTTTGACAAGCACAATGACTCAAAGCATTTTAAGTTTTATATTATTGCTCATGGCTACTTTTCTACGACATCTTCTCGTCCTTTTATTCTTCCTCTGTGTTCGGCTTGTGTCATTTCTCCTACCAGCTTTATTGTATCATGTGGTAATGGTGCTTCCCGTGTTATTATCTGTCACTCTGTCCACTAAAGTACAACAATGAACTCTGATGAAATATGGCTTTATTACTTCCATTAAAAAAGACCTTTTCTGTCAGAGACAGTATGGTTCCTTATCTGAAATGTCTTATAGTGTCAGTGACACTCAGTAATGTATTTTATGACACAATGTCTTTTGCCCCAATAGCGGCACAGCTTTAGGTCCAGCAATTTGGTCCTGACTGAAATATCTCAACAACTACAAGATGGATCACCGTGACATTTTGAGGAGGATACCTTCACAACTACTGAATGGATGGGCACAAAATTTGGTAAAGACACTCATCGTTGGCAGGCAATAATTGTTTATGACTTTGTTGACCCTGTAACTTTTCCTCTAGCGCTACCATCAGGTCAAAATCTCAGTGTATCCAACATCATAGTCTGACCTGCTACACTTCTGCAGAAAATGGCCCTGGGCTGGTTATTATTGGTGTTAAGTATTTAGTTTGAACTTCTTAAAAGACTGTTATAGTTTCTCCACCCATCAAGGGCAGTGAGATGATTAATGGGTAGTAAGAAAGGGAAGAAGTGCTGGCACAAAGTTTATAAACTTTGTAGGATTTTCTTTAAATAATAATAATAATAATAATAATAATAATAATAATAATAATTCACTTCCTAGTGACTATTTTAGAGGAAGGAGCATGTCTTTTAGCGTAACTGCAAATAAAAAATGGTCAAACTTTGCCTTTTTTTGGCAATGCAGTCTATTTTATAAGCTGTTATTTAATGTTAAATCTTCATCTGACAAGTAAAAGAGGAAAGTAGTCAGTAGGGTAAAAGTAGAGGCTGCAGCTGTAAAGTTAATGTAGTGGAGTGGAAATATATATGCCTCACAATTGGGCTTAAGTGTAGTATTTCAGTGAATCCTCTACATCTTCTCAAGTACTATCTTTGTACAGTTCTAAGGTATTTAGCGATGCTAAATATAATTCAATAAGATTATAGATTAAAGAAAACTTTATTGATCTCTCAGGGACACATTCACAGGCTTCCCTGCAGATAAAGTAGCTGAAATTGGCTCCATCTTTGCCGGCTGCAGCATTAAAGTGATGGACACATAAATACATCAGTAACTATAATTCAATTATATAATATACACTCATATGAAAAACTCTGTGGTTCCCTGCAGCAGCACAGGATTATTTGATGTTAGCTGCTAAGGAAGAGCTAGATATTTCTCTTAGAGGTGTGGAGAGAGGAAAATAGAGCTAAAAGAAGAAGGAATACAGGACTTACATTCATCAGGTGAAGGAAACACTGCTACAAAACAACGCTGCTCCCTTTTAGCTGGATGAATAAACAGGTGACTTTGTGCTAACAAGTTAGCTTCAGCGACTTTATAAGGTCATGGGTCAATGCTGCGTTCACGGCTTTTGTTTCCTCATGTGGCCTCCAAAAAAATGAAATAAAATCTGTAAATAGGATACAGTTTTTCTAAGCAACAATTGCATATTCCTGCCATCATCCCTACTATGTATTACACAGACAACTTATCTTATATACTCTTGAAATGATTATTACATTTAAATTTTATTGCACTATAATTATATATGCTGCTATTTTTGAAAATAGCTTCTTTATATTTGTTACAGGCCGTATTTGTGTCTAAATCTCGGTGTGTTGTATACACAGTTGATTGTTTTTAGTTGCATGTTTCGTTTCATTGCCTTTATTTCAGTTTTACACATTTATTGAATTAATGATTGGTGCGCTTCTCCATCCGATGTAAGAACTCCGTGGTTGCCCTTGGGCCCTGAACACAACACCTCACACTCAGCTCAGAGGTTTGACACTTCATTTGTGTTTGTTATTTCAGTGTGCAGTGAATGAAGTAGGAAGCAACAAAAAAAAACACCTTGCTTAGTGTTTGTGCTGTGGGTCTTAGCTGCAGTTGATTTAACAGGAGGGAAAAAAATCTCACAGTTTCTAAAGTTACCATGGCCTACCTATTGCACCACTGGAAGAGGGCTCTAGAGATGAAGTGCTAACCTATTTTTCACATGAAATGCAAAGGGCGCCCTCTGGTGTTTCTCTCCAACTGGTACTCCACCCTGTTAAATGAGACAATACAATAAGCCCACACAGAGAGGACATCAACTCTCCTCCTAATGATCATTTCAGTGGCGGTCGAGTTGAGAGGCCAATGGCACTCAGCATGGAGCCTCGGAGGGCTGCATTTCCTCCAAACTGCTCACCACGCACAGCTTACCCTGCAGGACTAAATAGATTTAATTTCTACTGCAGTGCCTTGTGTCTTCTTTCACAGGCGGCAAATATGTTTTAATGAGCACCAACACACCTCGAGTTTGTCATACAAATCCAACCTGTTCAGTCATAGAATAATTTAATCTGTTTACTTCAGGCATGCTTTAAGTTTTCCACATTATTTTAGTCTATTATTCATCTTCATACTGAACACACAAACTGTAGGTGACAGAATAAAACATGAAATTTGAGTGAAAGGACAGTAAGACAGCTGTGATTTATATTTTTAATAGTTTGCTTGACACTGTCATCAAACTGGTCACACAAACAAGATTTGAAATGTTTTATTTAATAGAATTTAGGACAACCAAATATGGAAAATAAAAAAAAACAACAGCAAAAGTGAAATATCATTCACTAGTTTGTTTTTTTTTTCCTTAAAAAAATATCAGCCTTTCCCCTTGTTCACAAACCGTTTCAAAACCGGACAAACAGAAATAACATGATAAATTCGGAGAGGCTGGAAGGCCATTAACATTTGTTGGCAAATATAAATATAGTGGTTTGAACAGGGTCTCAAATAGCTCACATGGAAAGAGTGTACATATAGTTTACACGACAGTAGGACACTCGGCACTGCCTGTATCAATTTTTATTAATGTAGAAAACCAGGATCCTTATTTACTGATTTAATTCATTGTGTTTATGACAAGGAAATATATACATTCAGCCAGCTCTCATAGTCTCTGAGTATGGCATTTGTGTTGCCCCGTTGACCGTGTTGATTGTCTATTCAGGGGCATAATTGTGAGAGTATGTGTAGTCCGAGTAGTAATCCTGTGCCCCACCCCTGCCTGCCGGGTAACCCCAAGAGCAGGGTCCACCTCCAGTCCCGCCCCCCCGATCATGTCCTCGTCCTGGCCGAGGCCAAATTCCTACCAGTGGAGCTCCTCTCCCTCGATAGCTCCCTAAAGAACCGGGACCCATTCCACCCCGCATAGGCCCATGATCCATCTGTCCAGGGATGCCACCTATTGTACCGTAGCCCACACCACAAACCGGATGTGGAGGCAGTTTAGGTCTGACTACCGAGCCCCCCCTTGTGGCCACTGTGGGAATGCCCACAGAAGCTCCAAGGCTGTCAGTGCAATTCACCTGAGTCCTGCCCCCCTGAATACCAGGAGTTTCCCCAGTCTTGGGGACCCCGCTGGGCTCTAGTGGAACAGATGTGACCGCACCCTGGCTGCTAGCAGTCTCACAGGTGCCGGTCCCTGCTGTCCCCCAAACACCCTCCCCAGGTCCACTGAGTGTCCTGTCGTGTTGCGTTGGGGTCCCGCTAGCATTTGGAGGCATGCCAGCCAAGTATCCTGGCTGGGCTGAGTCACTATGCTCTGTGTAGGGGAGGGAGGTAGTGAGCGGAGAGTTTTCAGCAGCACCAGCTCCTGCGGCATCTGAACCGTACGTGTGGCCAAGCATCATGAGATGAGGTGGAGGGGGAGGTTTGACCTCCAAGGGGAGGGAAGCCAGGTTGGCTAGAGGTCCTGCTGTGGCCAAGACAGGCGGGGTTGGGACTGTGGTGGAGGGGCGGTAATCCTGTTCCTGGGTGCTGCTGCAGGGCGAGGCGGGATAGGCCGGGGAGGCCGCATAACTAGAGGAGCCAGTGTAGGATGACCACGAGGCTGAAGGACATAGGAAGCTCTGGTGGGGATTCACGGGGAAACCTCCTGGCGACAAGCTGCCAATGTCTGAAGCGCTTATGCCCATCTGGTTGGTGGCTTTGAACTGAGAGATAGCAGTTTTGAGAGCGCTGTACTCAGACAGCGTTGGAGTTCTGTCAGGGGTTGCCTGATGGTCTGGAAGTGGAGGGCGAAACTCGTCCATCTCCGGTGGAGGCGGCTGCGGAGGCTTCCCCTTCTCAACTTCCTGCGTCTGCTGCGAGGGATCTGATATGGTGGGCGGCTCACCATCATCAGAGTCTAATGACATGTCCTCCTCTTCCACACACTCATCATTCACTACTAGGAGAGCAGGAGAGGGCAGAGAGGGAGAAATGGGAAAGTGGAAAGGAAGATATTATCAAACAGACGTGTTACAGACACATTAACAGCATCGAATTCTGCCGGGTAGTACAGAAATTTTTAACTGGCGAGACAGATGTATTGAAGTAAAGGCAATTTAGCAAAGCAATTACAGTGCAGCAAAATGACACATCTCAGTGCCTTTCTGTTGATACCCACCGGTAGAGGGTGGTGTTGGAAGCTCATTCTGATTAATGGAGCCAATCAGACTGTGGAAGCCGCTCATAACGTCGTCAATGCTCCCAATCACTATTCCATTTCTGGAATACTGCAGGAACATCTCAAATGGCCTCTCTGTAAAAATTAAATCAGCATTTAAAATGAGTGGTATAAACATTTATATCATTCTAATAATGTATATCATTTATTAAGGTGTAAGGTAATAAGGAAGATACGCCTCACACCAATGCCTCAGTGGCGACACACAAAGACTGGTAAAAAGACGTAACCTAAGATGATAAGGATGAGGATACCCGTGAGGAAGATAAGGTGCCGCTGTTGCGTGTGCTGAGCTTGGAGCTTGATCAGGCAGTCCAGATCAGGAGCCTGACGCGACTGGGTGTCACACTCGTGATAAGGGAGAAATTCCACTAGGTGCTTTTTCTGATAGGCTGTAAGAAGGTTCAGCAGCCCCATGGCATTGGTGTTTAACCTTTAAGAGAACAGCAAAGTTGAGATTCACGGCTCAAGTCTGGCTATCGTTTGGTACTATTTTCTGTAAGCTCTTGCCGAGATACTGACCTCCCCAGTTCTTTAAGCTTCTTTTGGGACTTGCAGTGCACCTTCCACTGCCAGGGGTGTTCAGGGGTGCTCTGCTCCTCTAAGAACTTCAACAGCCCCTGCAAGCGATCTGGAAAAAACAAGCGACATAAGCTCTTGAGTATCGCCCTCACTGACATTTAGACAAGCTTTCGCACAGCTCCAACAGAGAAAAAGTAAAACTTACCCTGTGTAATAAGGTCGGGGTTGAGGACATACTCATCAGACACCATGAAGCCTCCAGACACAAAGAGCTCATTATAAGTGTGGTTCTTGACATCGTCCAGACTGTCCACTCCAGCAAAGCTCACTGAAGGCAACTTCTTCAAAGACACGAGAGCTGGGATCTGCGGGGTGAAAGATGAGATTTTTCAAAATGGAGCTCTTCTATTACTTTCCGCATTAAAACTTCAGCCATATAAAAAAATAATAATAATAAAAAAATATATATATATATATATATATATATATATTTTTTTTTTTTCAGCCTGAAGATAATCACATCAGTTAAAATAATTCAACCCAGTTAGAGTTTGTACCTTGTGCACGTGCGCCGCGATGTCCTCGTTCTGAATGATGATGAGGAGCTTATCTAAACTGCCGCTGTTTTCTAGAAACGTCTGTGGGCTGCACTCGCTGTTGCCAAGACTTTTCAAGTACTCCTTTGTGACAGACGGGAGGGACGTAATCGTTAGAGACAGACAGATGAATGTGTCCTCCTCTCTTTACACATACTGACTGACACAGGCAGAAAAGCGCTGAGCACCGAGACATGAAACATGTAGTGACAAAGACGAGCCGGTGTGGACTTCCACATTCCCACAGTAGACCTGGATTTTTCCTGGTCTACTGTGCAATTTACAACTGTAGAAAAATGTGGAGGCTCCAAATAAATGTGACCTAAACTACATATGAAAATGAAGATTACCAAAGAAAATGGATGTGCAACTACGTAAAATAGGAATTAATAATGGCTGTTGTTTTGAGTAAATAATTCACAGAATATTATTAGATTGTGATTTTGATAAACTTTACATAGTTTATTGAATTAAATAACTAGCTCTAGCTTCTCTAATATGACAATATTGTATATAGATTTATGCTGAATGTCTTCAGGGATTCAAGATTTTAATTATGGTTATGGCAACTTGAGGGATGCATTTTTCACAAAATTTTCTAATAATCTAAAACTAATATAAAATAAAACAACAGACTTAATGGCAATGTGAATAACTGTTGTTACTCTACTTTC